>JAWDJX010000036.1:0-290650 GCA_033117895.1 Extremus antarcticus | reverse complement strand
GACTCTACGAGTTTTTAGTTATACTAATAGGGCTTACTAACGTACTAGCGACATACTAAAGGATAATTAATAACGTTTTTAGCGATCTTATTAACATTACCGTTATCGCCTACATCGACGATATACTTATCTTTATAAAAGGATTACGAGAGTAGTACGTTAAAGACGTAGCTACTATACTCGAACGACTAAGTACGACTATCTTTAAGACTATACCTAAGAAGTACGAGTTCTTTAGGAAGGAAGTTAGCTTCCTCGGCTTCGTTATAGAAACTAATAGAATTAAGATTAACCTTAAGAAGACAACCTCGATTAAGGAATAACTAATATCTAAGATAGTTAAGGATGTATAGTTATTCCTTAGACTAGCGAACTATAACCGAGAGTTCGTTAGGGACTACTCGAAACTAGCTACGCTACTTACGAACCTTATATAGAAGGACATCTAGTTTGTAAGGTTTAATAAGAATCATTCGAACGACTTAAGAAAGTATACTACGAAGCGCTAACGCTATATATATTTAACTTAACAAAACCTATATAAGTCAAAACTAACGCCTCCGACCTAGCGATAGGAGTATACCTTATATAAGAGTTCGACGGGACTCGGTATCTAATCGTATACTTCTCGAGAAAAATGACACCTACTAAACAAAATTATAAGATTTACGATAAGGAGCTACTCGTAATCGTCGTAGTATTACGATACTAGAGAGTATACTATAAGGGAGCTATAGGACTAATAATCTACTCCGATTATAAGAACCTAACATACTTTACGATAATAAAGGTTCTTACCCGATAGTAAGTACGATAGTTAGAGCTACTTAGAGAATACAAATTCGAAATTATATATACTCCTAGAAAAGAGAATAGGCGCGCCGACGTACTTAGTAGACGAAGCGACTATATAGAAGGACATAAGCCGTAATAATACCGTATACTAAAAGTTAATTAGGACGGATCGCTTAGTACGAACCCGTAAGAATTTAACGTAGTTATACGAGTACTACGAGATAATAACGAAGAGTTCCCGATATAGTATAGGAAACTTAAGGTTCCTCTAGATAAGGAATAAGAGTATATATAGGATTACTACGACGGACTAGCTCTAGGACATCCTAGGATTATACGAACCGTAGAATATATTAGGAGAAACTTTATCTTCCCCAATATAAGGAAGAAGGTTTCTACCTATATTAAGAAATACGAAAGCTATAATAAGAATAAGGTATTACGATACGTATAGTACGGGAATCTCTAGTTTAGAGAACCGCTATACTAACTATAGGACGAAGTAATAATAGACTTTATCGTTAAGCTCCTAAAGTTAGAGGATCCGGTAATAGGAAACAAGTACGATTCTATACTTATAATAGTCGACCGACTAACGAAGTACTTACACTTCGTACTATGTAACGAAACTATTAACGCTAAGTAATTAGGTTACCTAGTACTTAATAGGCTCGTTCGGTACTATAGTATCCCTACGACATTTATTACGGATAGAGATAAGCTCTTTACGTCGAAATACTAGAAGACTCTAGTATTAGCTATAGGTATAAAACACAAGCTATTAATAGCTTTCTACTCGTAGACGGATAGCTAAACCGAATAATCGAACTAAATACTAGAGGGATATCTACGATACTACGTTAACTACGTATAAGATAACTAGGTAGCTCTCCTACTACTAGCCTAGGTTGTACTTAATAACAATATGTTAGAGACAACTAAGATATCTCTATTCTTTAGAAACTTCGGAAAAGACCTAAACCTATTTATAACGCTATAACTAGGACTAGAAGTAGATCGTACTATTATAGACGTAGTATAATTTAAGAAAATCTATAAAGAAGTAAGGACCGGAATATTACATTAATAAGAACGCCTTACTAGGATAAGGTATAAGGATTCAAAAACGGTACCTTAGCTTAAGAGGGGGGATAAGGTCTTCCTCCTTACAAAAAATTTAAAGACTAGGAGAAAAGTAAAGAAATTAGATTATATAAAGGTTAGACTATTTTTAATTAGCGATATTAAAAGACTAAACAACTACCGACTTAATTTACCTAAGGATGTAAGAGTATATCTAGTATTCTATATATCTATACTAGAACTAGTAGACCTAGAGATTCCGCTATAGATAACGTTCTACTTTAAGCTATAAGAGGACGATACCTTCGAGGTCGAGAAGATCCTTAATAAACTTAACGGAAAATACCTCGTTAAGTAGAAGGGATACCTAGACTCCGATAACACTTAGGAACCTAAGAGAAACCTAACGAACTATTAGTAAGTACTCGAAGAATATATTAGGGGATAGGACAGTATATACTAGCTTATTAATTACGTATAGGGGTACTTAGCTAGGACTAGTTGTAATCTTAAGCGGGGATTTAGTAGTCTCTAGAATTAGGGGAAAATCCTAGAAAGAATCTAGATATCCTTCTAGCGCGCTCTATATATAAGGATCTAGGTTTAGGGTAAGGCCTTCCGAAGGACCCTTAAATAATAGGGAATTAGTAGCCGCCTCCTTAGCCTCCTATTCCCGGATACTACGGTCTTCGACGGTAATCGCCTCCGTAGCGTAATAGTCTAATAGATCGCGCTATTATCGTAAACGTTCCTCGTAGGCTCGAGTAGTACGTAGCGCCGTCTACAACTTCTCTAGTTCTAAAAATAAGGAATCTTACGTCGATCGAGCGTCCTTTATTCCCTAATCGAGCTCCTCTTTCTCGGAGCGAAGACGCGAAAACTCTAACTAAGTAATCTAGACGTCGTACCTTTAGTTACGACTTAGACACTTACTACATTTACTAGAGCGTAAATAAACCTAATATACCTAGTAATGACGTATATAGGTGCTACATTTTCGGACTATTACTTCTCCCTTAGAGGTAATAAATTCGGCTAGGTATTTTCAATAGACAGTACTAGAAGGTTTCGACTCTTTTAGTATTATATAAAGATATACGAATAATGAATAACGAGATAAGGGAAACATAGCTATATAGCTTAAGACGAGCTAGGCTAGAAGGGGGATAGTATTACGAGTATAATATAGAATACGCGGATTTAGGGTAGAATAAGGACTACTCCGTCTTACGGCTTTAGCTAGGACGATAGAGTAACCTTCTTACTCTATACTCTATACTCGCTCTATAGAGTAGAGTAGGAGAGTATTATAGAGTAACTTATAATTACTTAAGTATATAGGGACTAAGGATGTCTTCGATATACTTATATTTAACTTATGTTATAATCTTACTAAAAGGTCTATAACTATTTATAGTACATTTAAGTTATCTTACATAAACACCTACTACTACCTACTCTTTAAAGAAGTACTTACGTAATACTACTTATAGGATCGTAACAATAGAGTTATAGGCCTTAATTAGGTTATATACTACTCTAAACTCTCTTTCCTAAAACCTAAATAGATTAATAAGTTTAGGAGTATTATTATATCTAGCTACTTTAAGCTTAAGTCTAGTCTCTAGCTCGATATTCTTCTTCTAGGTAGTTAGGAATCTAGTAGCCTAAGATCTAGTAACTATTAGAAATACCTAGTACTTCCTTATATAGTTATCTACGATTAGGAGGAAGTATACCTCCTTGTCCCTTAAGGCTTTAATAGGCCGTAGATATCTATAAAGATTAGCTCTAGTATACTACCCTTTCTCTCCGTAGTCTTTCCCCTTCTATTCTTTATCTTTATAAGAGTATAGACCTTATAAGGATAGTCGTTATTAGGAACAATAGGGATTAGCTAAGCTAGCGTAGTTACCTTATATAGGGAGCGTAGTTTCTCTACTCCTATATAGGCAGCAACTCCTGTCCTGGATAGGCGAAAATGCGCCTTAAAATCGACAGATGCCTCTCCTTCCCCCCGTACCACAGTCGTAGAACTTCAGGCCACTCAGGATCTTAGCAGTGTCCGGCGCATCCGTCGGGAAGAGTATGCAAGCAAGCCACAGTCATCTGGAATGTAGCCCGTTCAAGAGCGAGAGGGCGAGGGAAAAATGACAGATCTCATATAAGAGTTGCTCCCACACCCACCAGCGGTCGTCGTATGGATTCGTTCGTCCTGATGGAGATTCGTCGCTTGCTGCGTGTACCACATTCTCCGCATCGCGCGACTGGATGTTGTGCCAATGAATGACCAAGAAGAACGCTATCTTGGAGCTTTGGCTGCAGTGAGGACTGGTCGGCGTCATGGCTCGATGTACTCGCAAGATGTATGGCTGATCGATTGTGACGATGGAGTGACATGGGCCAGGACGCAGGTTTCGCCATCTTTCATGTGGAGACGGTACGAGCTGAAGCAAGTGTATGTGCTCCCAGACGTAACGAGGGAGGAAGGTATAAGATAGGCCTCGTTCGTCCTCGATCTTAAGAGTCAATCAGATATCCACCCTTCCTAGCCTCACTTACACCGGACTTGCTTTGTGCATTTGCTGTGGTAGTTTGTCCAACTGCGGCCACGCTGGTCGCCGGCTGAGCAAACACTGCCATGCTGCTGGCAACGATCCGAGCCATCAGTGTCTCGGAGCATGGTCTATCAAGCGGGAATGGATCAGCGCGAATCAACTCTGTCAAGCCTTCGGTCAGCAAGCCATGCTCCACCGTCAGCAGCAGGGACAGGCGCTGAGGCTGTGGAGTTGGAAGGATTTTACGGACGGTAGAACTTCAGTTAGCTTAGGCGTTGGCGGAGGAGGACATTCCCATGGATTGATTGCTTGTGTTTGGGTTGGAGGCCTTTAGGACTATGGGCGTTCGTGCCAATGATTGTGATGATGATTGCTCGATTTCGCAACTTTTGTCGCTGATGTAGAATCCTTACAATCATCTCAAGTATTTGAAGCACCCTCTACTGTGCCTTTGATGTTGTAACGCTTGCTGAAGAAGGTATACCAGTCGTTGAGGACCTTATGCTCATCGGCGAGATCAGACCACTCCGGAACGCAATCATCTGGTTTGAGCGAGGACTGGGCTAACGCTCTTGATGCATCCCTGCCTGCGAAGACTTAGGTGATAACTCATGTCGGCATGCATTCACCTCGTTGAGTTGGATCTTGGACATGCCTTTGGATGTACCTATTACCGCTTACATCGAATACGGTCCCCTACCATCATGTCAAATTTGGGGCAATCGTGTTACCCGAATTGTCTACTTTAATTGCAACGTAGGTCGGAAACCCTTCGTGTGATCCTGAACAAATCCTGTCAGCATGCACTTCAATGAAGTCTGTAACAACAACTGACCATCACATTTGGAAAGGTAGTCTTTGCTGATGACATCGTCCTTTGGGGGATCGAGCTCGACTTTCTGCTTCGGTTCGAACGGCATTTTGGGTGACAGTACGTTTCTCCGATAGAAGTAAAGTTATGTGTTGTGGCAGTAACGTAAGCTTCTTCAGGCGACGTGCAGGGACTTCCTTGCGGTTCGAAATGGCGGGATCGCGGACAGCGCCATCTTGGAACGACTAGCACCATACAAATGCCAAAGTGCGTGCGAAGCAGGATGCCGAGAGCGATTTAGGGTCAGGCTGAAGGAGTTGCGGAAGGTGATCAGAGAGGAGAGTGGCAAGTGAGGTCTATAGGGAAAGCTGGGAGACTTTTGTGGATGTCTGCGGAGGGAGGTGTCGGTTGTATTCCTCTACGTTCTTCAAGGCCTATCCAGTATTCGATTCTGCGATTCGACGCTTGCATGTGGTGGTCCAATCAATTCTTCGCTGATGCTGACCCTCTTACCAGTCGAGGCGACTACGTTCAGGGCGGACTCCGAATCGGTCACAAAGTCCGGCATCTCAAAGTCCTCCCTCCTCTTTGAACGAGAACGAGACTGACATTCTCCGCTTCGCGAGTCTTTCCCGGCTCCATGTCGCTGATAATATCGCCCACCGCTGCCTGAGTGATCGTTGGTCTGAGCTCGGTGCCGGTCCACCAGAAGGGCCTTGAAGCTCGTGAGACACGCAACGACGACCGCTACGCTAGATTCGATTACAGACCACAACGCCAACCATGAGACTTCGGGATGAACGCCATCGGTATTGGTGACAATGATCCTGACCACGGAGAAGACGATGATAACGGCGCCCAGGCACAAGGCAGAATATAGACCAAGCTTCTGTTTGAGCGAGATGCGCACTTGGTAGCAGATGTAGAGTGGGATGGCGATGACTGCAGGAAACGTCGGTCAGCTTCGGCCGGTGTTTCGGCAAGACATGAAGCACGTACTCATGGCGTCCGTAATGATGTCGACAGCTGTGCTGTATCGAAGGCTGATTAATGACCTCTCAACATTGATAGGAGCTTGGCAGGCGCCTGTCGCATCTCGTAAGCGCATGAGTCTTCAATGCACTCGTCACCACTTTTATACTCACCGAGCTCGAACGAAGTGCATGACACCGGATACGTGATCACGCATCCAACGTACGCAAGACCCGTGATGATCGTCACCACCCACCACAGCCGGCGGTGGTTTCTGAGGTTGTCGGTCAAACGGTAGAAGAAGGCCAAGAAACATCCTTTCACAGCCCACAGGCATGACCAGAACAATATGGTGGACGCGAACTGGAGCTTCAGATACAAGCTTGCCCTCCTCAAGAACGCCGGTGTAGCCTCTTCCAAGCCGACGCTGACACGGATGAGTTCATACATGGGAGGTGCCATGGCTGTTGTCACAACCGAATTTGCGACCAAGATTGCGAAGGCGAGTAGCGCGAAGCCATCGTCAACAAAGAGACGTCGAAAGATCGTGAGGCGCACGAACAAACGCGCAGCGAAAAATAAGCAGGTTATGCCCACGAGAACCCAAGACACAACCTCCCTTCGTTAGCCATTTGCGTTTGATTTGTGCTTGCCCGACCTAAGACTAACCAATAGGGTTGTGTCTGGGATCTTCGACACATGCTGGTCTGTGAATTGAGTCGTCGGTCCACCAGGCATAGCTTCGATATGCAAGCAACAGCGAGGAAGCCTCGATGGACTGGGTGTCCGTAGTATATCGACGAGAGCGTGGACGACGGACCGGGTATTGGTAGTACACCGAGCGAGAACGTTGCTAAATGTCGCACGTCACAGTCTCCTGAGAAAGATGGAACAGAGTTGCCCTTTTGGAAGCCGTGCCGCGCCCACAAAACACAAAGGATTATCTTGCCTGCATTTGTCAATAGCCCGATGGAGCCGCGCAGATCTTGCCCACTCTGGCTACTTCCAGGGACGGGCGCTCGTTTAGGCTCCTCGGCCCAGGTCGCCTGTACCAAGCCTCATCACTCTCAGCCGTACTTGCATGTGAACGGTGTCGGCATGCCAGCTCGCGTACAGCTTTTGTGCAAAAGAATCACTGAAGGATCCGAGTAGAGTAGTATTCCCGCTACAAATGGGGACAGTGCCAACTGTTCCTCCAATCTGATCAATGATAGGCCTGGATGCGATCGGACGTCTAGGGCGACCTGACCTCTATCTTTGCCCTCTATTCCTGCATCCTCTTCCCTCCAGGACCTTGCTTGTACCTTTCGTATCGTCGCATATTTGTTTCTTCGGCTATGAAGTGGGGAATCTGGGCGACTATAGCTGCTTGCCTGCAGCTGGCCAGCGGCGGCGAACAGGCGCAGTTGGACGGACTTCATCAGAAGGGCACCTTCAAATCTGGTTCCTGCGTGAGTAGCATGAGTTGATTATGGACGATCTGTTGTTGGGCTAGCTAACATAAACAAGTGCCCTGTTCTTCGCCTCTTTTTACCAGGAAAGGTCTTCGCCGCGGATGAACCTCCATACAACGAGTCGCTAAAGAGTTATTGGAGCGTACAAGAGCAAGAATTACATCCGCGATGCATTGTCCGTCCGGACAGCAGTAACGATGTCTCGCTCGCCGTTGCGATTCTCACTGCGGGTGAGCGATTCATCCCTGGACGATGCCAGTTTGCAGTCCGCGGACGAGGGTGAGCATCTCAGATACCTCTGAAATGTCGATTCTGAGGCTGACCGAAGGATGTTGTGTAGCCACACGCCATGGGCAGGAGCCGCAAACATAGAAAACGGCATTACCATTGACCTCAGTAATCTGAATCAGGTCTTGGTGGCAGAGGACAAATCTACCGTCACCGTGGGACCCGGCAATAGCTGGCACAGAGTGTATACCGAAATTGTCCCACAAGGTATCGTCGTTGGTGGAGGTCGAGTTGCGATTGTAGGCGTTGGTGGATTGGTGCTAGGAGGTAAGCGACCCTGGTATATCTCCGCGAGAACAAGATTTCAGAGCGCTAATGTGTCTCATATTAGGCGGCGTTTCTTTCTTTTCGCCACGAATTGGGTTCGTCTGTGATACTGTCAAACGTTTTGAGGTACGTTCGAGCGGCGCCAATACTCGCCAGTCTTGCATCTCTGATCGTGATTTTAGGTCGTGCTTGCATCGGGCAAGATTGTCAACGCAACTCAAGCTGCTAATACCGATCTTTGGCTTGCGCTGAAGGGTGGTTCAAACAACTTCGGTATTGTGACAGCCTTTGAGCTAGAAGCAATCGAGCAAGGCGATTTCTGGGGCGGTTTCATCGGTTTTGGCGAGAGTACCTTTGACGCTCAGTTTGTGGCCTTCGAAGCATTGACTGCAGGCAACCCGGAGTACGACCCCTATGCCTCTCTGATAGCCAATTACGTTTGGAACGCCACGTCGCAGTCATGGTACTCAGCTAACAACTTCGAATATACGAGGCCACAACCCTATCCGGAAGTCTTTGCGAACTTCACGTCGTTGCCATCTACATTCTCGACCATGCGTATTTCCAACCTGACCGATTTTACCGTCGAGCTCTCGGCGTCCAACCCAGCCGGTCAGCGGCAGCTCTTCTCCACTGGCACGTACCACAACAGTGCGAAGATGATGAAGAAAGTATACGAGATTGCAAACGACACGGTCCGGGATCTTAATGGCGTCTCTGGTGTAAAGTACAGCTTGAGCTTCCAGCCGGAGCCCGTGATCCTCCTGGAAAAGGCCAAAGCCGCGGGCGGAAATTCTCTCGGCCTCGATCCTGCCGAAGGGCCTCTTTTCAATTTCTTACTCACTGTCACCTGGGAATCCGCGTCCGATGACGCGCTTGTCAGCCAAAAGGCTCAGGAGCTGTACACCCGATCTGAGACTGCTGCGGAGGGGCTTGGTGTGCAGAACAAATACCTCTACTTGAACTATGCGGCCGAATGGCAAGATCCTATTGCTGGATACGGGAGCGATGTCAAAACGAGTTTGCAGGCAACGAGCAAGAAATATGACCCCCGTGGTATATTCCAGAAACAGGTACCTGGGGGTTTCAAACTCTTCCCGTGAGGAAACATGCACAGGACGAGTACAGCGCGAGTTGAGTAAAGAGGAACGTTCCACGTAAACTTCTCCCTTTGGCCTTGACGCCATGATTCAGTGCAGCAACTCTCTGTTCCGCAAGCTGGATAGAGATTGTCGGGAAAATCCGGCTCGCTTTGCCCCGAGCCGCGCTGAAGAAGCAGCTAGACCCGAGGCAAAGTTGCTTATCAAGAGTTTGAGTTTGTGCGAAGGTGCGAGAGACGGTGGACTTGCCAGTGCCTGCCATACCTCAGAACCAAAAAATGCACTTGCCTTTCGAATCGTTGGCCCACTCGGCGATCCGGTAAAGCGGCTGCTTGCGAGTACCCTCGAGACAATGCACAAAATCTCCTTCAGCGTAAGAATTGTTGGTTGCTCCGTCGGCAAATTTGAGCATCGCTAGATCAATCTTGGCCTCCAAATGATCAGCGCAGTCTTGATGCCCTGAATCTCATCCAGGTTCCGCAGTGCCTTGTGCAAATCCTACTTCCATTGCTTCGTACCCTCCCACTTTCATCTGCGTAACTCTCTATCGCAGTTGTTCGCCTCAATGTCAGCCCACCTCCTCCTTCTCAGCCGTGTTGACCACCTCCCATCGATCTCCAGTCACAGTATACGCTTCAACACTCCTGTTATCACCTTTCATGCCATCAAGCTCAACTTCAAAACTCTCATCCGGGTGTACGTTCACAACCACAAGATTCACCGACCCATCCTCACCCACCGTAGCAGAGACATCCAACCACGGCGTCTCACCAGCACTCTTTAACCACTTCGGCTCCGTCTCGCCCTCATAGCAAGAAGAACTCGTATGCGTGGCAATGGTGTGCCCACGCATGTACCTGCTGAACAGCAGCAACGGCCACCAAGTCGTCTGCTTCACCAGCCCGTCTTTCGTCGTCATGAATGGAGAGATGACATTGACGCTTTGAGCGATGTTGGCCATGCCGACGTACTTGCTCTGCCGTACGAAAACATTGAGCTAGATCGCCACCGCCAATGCATCAGAGAGCGTGTACCGCTCCTCAGCGCCTTTCTCGCCGACTGCTCGTGTAGGGTCCCAGACGTTCCACTCGTCGAAGCAGATGGTCTGTCTTGGTACAGAAGGCGGGACGTTGTTCTGGATTCGAGCGAGGTCGATCAAGGAGGCGCAGACTTCGATTGCTCTCTCGGTGGACCTGGGAACGAACGCATTCTTGATCGGGTCTTGGGAGGTCGTATATTGGTGTATGCTGTGCATTTCGATCAAGGCTTTCGTGTCACTGCCGCCAAGTGCGTGCCGGTCGATCTTGATGCATTGCTGGAGGACATAAGAGTCCCAGTACGATGTCCCGTTTTCGCCACATAATATGAGGGTGATTGATGGGTATAAGAGCGTCAAGGCTCTCGCCCATTGATAGGCTTTCTTGGCGTAGTCTTCCTTCGTCATCTACAACAGGTCGTTAGAAGTGCTGCAGATCTCAATAGCAGTGCTCGGTTGTGTGATACCTGCTCAACTTGCCATGGTCCCCATACCTAGCATATGCGCGTCAGTGCTGCGGCCGTTCGAGGGGAGCTGGAGTCTTGCTTCATTCCCAAGAGCCCAGTACTTGACGCCATACGGCTTCTCACGGCCGTTGCGGCGTCGCACGTTGGCATAGTACGTATCTAATTCGGAATCGCAATATTCGAGCCACCCCAGCGCTTCGATAGTTTAGTGTGAAGCAGTAGCCCGCAAGGTTGTGAAACCAGCTTACCTTCGTCAAGCGTACCTACCATGGGTCAACACACATTCTGTCTCCTGACGAATACTGATACAGACCAGTTCCGAAGTTCAAGCACAAGAAAGGCTCCGTGCCAACGACCTCGCACCACTTCATGAACTCATCCGTGCCGAATTGGTTACTCTCGACACCGAGCCACGCCAGCTCCGGCCGTTTGGGCCTATCCTCGCGAGGTCCTACCCCATCGAGCCAGGGGTAGGTAGCACAGAAGTTGCCTCCAGGGTAGCGGACCACAGGCACGTTAAGTTCTTTCATAGACTCGATCACGTCTTTGCGGAAGCCATTCTCGTCGATCAAATCCTTGTTGGAGTTGGAGGGGTCGTAGATGCCGCCGTAGATACACCGACCCATGTGCTCGGTGAAACCGCCATAGATGTTAGGGTTGATCTTGCTGAGCTTGCGGGCGGGGTGGATGGATAATTGAGCTGCGCTGCCGCTGGGGAGTTTGGTGAAGGTAGTCATCCTGGTTTCTGGTTTGAGCGGTCTGAGAGGCAGTCTTGGTCGTATGGAAAGGAGAGCCTGTTGAGACTGGACGTAAATGCCCTCGATATTAGGCTATATTAGTATCTCCAAGGCTTCGACGGTATCTTGGAGTGCTGGGCGGCTCGAACAGCGGATCTTCGTGTCACAGCGTCAAAGGGAGCAGTCGGAAATGGGAAGATAACGCAGACAAGGACGAAGGAAGGGTGGAATAGAAACATGAAGTTTGGTCATGTTGCTCTTAGTTAGTGCTCAAGTGGAGACATCACTGATTCGTGGAAAATACTCCAGACTTGGCCTTTCTTGCTTCGTGCGGCTCCAGGGCGATAAGCACGAGATTTAGAGAAGTGTGTTGCCATAGGAGAAGCAGAAAATAACATGATTGTAGGGCATAGTCGAGTATTGCAAGGGAAAAGCTGCGGCGTGAGAGAACAGCTTGAGGTCACACTCGTTGAGCCGGGACACGGTCGAAGTGTCGTACGTATGATCTGGTGCCAGCGTAGAGTGTTATTGTAGTTGTGGGAGTAGGTTCTTCCAGCCTGGATGTCCTTGACGAAGAGGATATAGGTGTAAGTGTTAGCATCTGTGGTCGAGAGATGCCTGAGGCTGAGAAGACCCTGTTCGACCTCACTTGTCCGGCGCACTATCATCGGTCCCACAAGCACAAACACCAGGCGTCAGAATAATCCCCGCTCGACAGCCGACCAGAGGCCACCTTCACCTTCACCTTCACCTTCACGATATACCGTTCCCATAGCCATCAACTTCACCACCCACCATGTCTCGCCGGCCACCCCCCGCAAATGCCGACCGCACCGAACAAAACCGGGCCACGCTCAAGCAACTGGTCAAACTCGAATCGAACAAATCATGCGCCGACTGCAAACGCAACAAGCACCCGCGCTGGGCCAGCTGGAACATCGGCGTCTTCGTGTGCATCCGCTGCTCCGGCATCCACCGCGGCATGGGCACCCACATCTCCCGCGTCAAGTCCGTCGACCTCGACACCTGGAACGACGAGCAGATGCAGTCGATGCTGCGGTGGGGCAACGCGCGGGCGAACAAGTACTGGGAAGCCAAGCTGGCGGAAGGACATGTGCCGAACGAAAGCAAGATCGAGAATTTCATTCGCACGAAGTATGAGTCGAAGCGGTGGGTGATGGAGGGGCCCATGCCCGATCCGAGTACGTTGGATGTGGCCGGGGATGACGATGTGCCGTTGAGTGTGGTTAGGGATAAGGTTGTGGGAGAGAGGGAGAGGAGTTTGAGTGGGCATGTGAGGAATGGCTCGGGCATGTTACAGCAGCCGCCTGCAGCAGGGCCGAGGGTGAGGCCGCAGGATGTGGATTTGTTTGGGGATGAGGGAGGGTCTATGGCGCCTGCTAGACCTAATACGACCGAGCCAGCGGTGCCTAGGCAAGGGTTGCAGAAGGCGCCTGTTGCGCCACCGAAGCAGACGAAGCCGGGCGAGAGTCTGTTGGGGCTGGACTTCTTTGGCGGATCACAGTCAGCTCCACCCGCGCGGCCGTCTAGTACTGGAGCGACTACACCTGGAGTTCCGGGACGGGCAGATCTGAAGTCGTCGATCCTTTCACTATACGCATCGAAACCAGCCGCTGTACCACAGTCACAGCCCCAGCAGCAACCGCAATCAAATGCCAACATGTTCGGCGGCATGCAGTCTCCCCCGATAGCCTCACCAACTCAACCGCAATCTAACGCTTCTGTATTCGGAGGCATGAACGATGCTTTCGGCTCCATGTCATTTACCTCGCCTCAACAGAGTCAGGCAAAGCAGACCCCCTTCTCGAACTTCTCACCGCCAGCTGGACAGGCCAGACAGCCATCCGCTAACAAGTCGTCACTCAGCGGCGGATCCTTCTTCGACTCGAAGCCAGCGCCACCAGCGAAACCTACACCTCAGCCCCGCAAAGAGAGCTTCGGAGGCGACTTCGGCGGCGACTTTGGAGACTTCTCATCCGCTGCCTCACCTCCATTACCGACCGCAGCACCGATGAGGAGCCCACCCGCCGCAACAAGCAACATGAGCAACCTCTTCGACATGCCTTCACCTACCGCTGCACCTCCCAAACCCAACGTCTCATCGCTTCAGCCTGTCCAAGCACAACAGCAACAACCAAAACAACCAAGCTACTCCGCCTTCAACCTCTCCCAACCCACACCTCAACCCACACAACCCTCACCACCCCAAGCCCAAACATCCACCCTCTCCAGCTTCGCCAGCCTCAATAACGCCGACCCCTGGGGCTCAAACGACGCTTGGGCGACTGCTGAACCCGCGCCTCGAGCTCAGCCCGCACCACCGCAAGCGAGCGTAAGCAATTTCAGCAAACCCTTAGCACCGGCGCCGGCACCTGCGATGCAGACGGCGTTCGACAGTGGATGGGGGGATGTGGTGTCGCCTGCTAAGCCTGCCGCTGCTGCGCCGAGTATGAATACGAACACGGCGACGAGTGCGGGGGGTTTCAGTGTGCAGCAGGATGAGGAGTTTGGGGGGTGGAGCCATGCGAGTCCTGTTGCGCAGACGCCGGGGGCGGGGCCGAAGCAGGGGGGTGGGTTCGGGAGTGGGTCGGATGATTTGTTTGGGAATGTTTGGGAGTAGGTTGATCAAGGGAGAGGGGTGGGTAGGGTGAGGGAAGAGGATGGGAGGTATAGATAGGATAGAGTGGCATAGCGTTGCGTGTACTTGATGTGTTTAGGATTGGAATGCATCGTGGTCCTTGAGTCGGGGCACATAGTGAGCTTCTGCAGTCCAATCTTCACCAATGGAACGTTCTGTGTCTTGGTACCAATATGCACGCGTGTAGCAATAGAAGCAACATCCAGTCAACGCCACCAGCGCCATGCTCATAAGCAAAACTTCTCCCTCACCTCCTCTTGAGCCAAACTTAAACACTTTCAATCCTGCCTCTCCTCCTCCCTTCCTTGCTCCCACCACGTGCACCTTCCCCTTCCCCTCCCCCTCGTTCCGTCCACCCCTTCTTCCCTACCTTCATCAAAAGATCCAACTGAGTAGGTAATACAACGCAACCACAACCACAACAATGATCCCGGCCAACTTCAACACCGCCACCCGATCCCCCTGCCTAGCCATCACGCCCAGTCTCCGCGCACTTCCTTTCAAGCCTGTGGTCATGGAGGAGAAAGTTTCCGAGGTGGAGTCGATGACCTCGTGGGAGCGGGCATTGTCGTAGATGTCGGAGGTGACGGAGCGCAGGGCGGAGACTTTGGAGGAGAGGGCGGCGAGGGAGTCGTTGTTTTGCGATTCCAGGTTGTAGGCGTTGGACATGTTTGCACAGGGTAGACGTAGGGGCGTGTGTGGGAAGGGGTGGTGGTGTTGTCGAGTTTACTCCAAGATGTGTTTCGTTGTTATCACGTGGTGCTTCTCATAGTTCAGGTAGATGTCCTTTGTTGTCTTGGTGGTGGTGTTTCATCAGTCAGCGTGTCCCCGCGGACGTCACCTGTGCTGTGGCTGAGGCCTGCCTTTTCCGACTGCTCCTTCCAAGAGCTACGACGCCCGACGAATGTTTGCCTAATAATCCTCTAGCACTTCCCTCGTTCTCGTTATCTTCCCTATTCCTCTCGAATACTCGGAGCAGGCAGCCAAGATGCCGCCCTTCCTTAACAACCCGCTGCCCTCGTCCATGAGGAGTGAGTCCCCACCCAACAGCTACACATGCGCGCATATGAGGAACAGGCAGTACTAATTGTGATGTCTGAACAGGCGAGTGCAAGAAAACCGGTCGCATCCTCGCCTCCTTCGTCGACCCGCGGCAATCCTTTGGACCCGACAAGATCATCCCCCCAAATATCCTCGCCAATGCCAAAGGCCTCGCCATCCTCACCGTCCTCAAGGCCGGCTTTCTCGGGTCGGGAAGATTTGGAAGTGGAGTGGTGGTTGCACGATTAGCGGACGGGACATGGTGCGTACATCCAAGAAGCAACGTCATAAACACTCAAGGCAGCAGAGCTGATTTATATGGTATAGGTCCGCACCCTCAGCAATCGGCACCGTAGGCGGCGGCTTCGGCGGCCAAATCGGCTTCGAACTCACCGACTTCGTCTTCATCCTCAACGATGCCATGGCCGTCAAGACCTTCGCCCAGGTCGGCTCCCTCACCCTCGGCGGCAACGTCTCAATCGCCGCAGGGCCCGTAGGCCGTAATGCCGAAGCCGCTGGAGCTGCCTCCCTGCGAAGCATATCAGGCATATTCGCCTACTCCAAAACCAAAGGCCTCTTCGCAGGCGTCTCGCTAGAAGGATCCGTACTGATAGAGAGGCGGGACGCCAACGAGAAGATGTACAACCGCAAAGTCACAGCCCGCGAACTCCTCAGCGGCAATGTCCCCGTGCCTCCTCAAGCAGAACCTCTAACTCGAGTCCTCAACTCCCGCGTCTTCGCAGGCGTAGGCGGAACGTTCTCAGACAATGCAATGTACAACGACGTCCCGGTCTACGACGACAGCCATGAAGACGTCGTCTGGCAAGGCCGGACCGGCTCCGCATATGGCGAAGGCGTGCGGACAAACCGGACTGGAAGCATGAGTTCGCCACAAGCTACAGGCGGCGCAGGATTCGGCAGCCAATTTGGACAAGGAGGAAACAACGACTACAAATACCGCGACCGCCCCTCCCGAGCCTCGACATGGCAGGACGATCCCTACGACCGCGCTTCTCAACAACAGACCAGCACATTCGACCGACTAAACGCTAATCGCGGAAGGTCAAGTACGATAGGCGACCAGAGCGATTACACCTACTCAGATACCTCCTTTAAAAAGGGACCTGCGCCTGGGAGACCTGCGGCGCCTAAACCGGCTTTCCTGGCGGGAGGGGGCAAAGGTGCTGCGCAGCCTGGCCAAGCGATAGCGAAGTTCACCTTTGACGCGGATCAGCCCGGAGATCTGGGGTTTAAGAAGGGTGATGTTATCACGATTGTGAAGCGGACGGAAAGCGAGGCGGATTGGTGGACGGGGAGTATTGGGGGCAGGGAGGGTATATTCCCGAGTAATTATGTCGAGCTGGTGTAGCGAGGGAAGTTGTGCGAATGAGACACACTCGAGCATGATTTGGAGTTGTATCTGGTGCAAGGAAATACAAAAGGATGCGTCGAAGGCTTCATGCAAAGATCTATCACCATTTTTGCCGGGCGTCTTGCGTTCGAGGGATACCTTTTGAGCGACGGTTCGGGGCGAGGTCGGTACTGTAGATAGGAGAGCATTGCTACGCACGACGGGATGCCACGAAACGAAAAACTATGCATGGTGTCTGGCGAGCAAGGCGTCTAAGGCGTCAGTAGGAAATGGCAGTCGTTATACTGTTCATTCCTCATTTCCATCATTGGTCTTCAAATTTCAGCTTCCAGTCCTATCCACCTGCCCAGCAGCGATCGTGCTACCGCCACTTCGTAGGATGATACGATCGCCCACCGCCAACGGCGCACCCTCCTGCAGCGATACTTTGACGTTGGCCGTGTCGCCCCCTTTAACCACCCTCGGCTTCTTCCTCACAACCTCTCCGTTAGCATCAACCGTACTGATCAACGCCGCCACGCTCCCAGGCACATGCAAGCGCCCTACATGCACATCCACTCCCTGCGGTAACAGCGCTTCCATCGCCGTAACCTGCGCGACAAAGTTTCTTACAATAGCCACCGGCTTATCGACGCTGCAAAGCACATCCCCCGCCCTAAGGTGCACGGGATCGATGTCAGAGAGATGCAGCGTAACCAACTCGCCCGCTACAGCCCACTCCCTCGGTTCGGCGGAGATCTCAATGCCCTTAACGATCGCTTTCTCGCCGCTCGGTTGGGTCAAGACGGTGTCGCCGATTTGTACGTTGCCGGCGGCGAGGCGGCCGGAGACGGAGATGGGGTTGGTGATGGAGCCGCGGAAGACGTCGGTGATTTGTAGGCGTAGAGGTGCTTTGACGAGTTCTTCGGGTGGGCTGGTTGGGGGGGAGGATTCGAGTTGTTGGAGGATAGTCCCGGAGGTGCTTGCGACCCAGGCTGTTGGTCCGGTGGAGGGGGCGGGGTTGACAACGTTCGTGCCGCTGAGGCCGGAGCAGGGGACGAAGGAGATGTTGGGGTCTTGAAATCCGACAGATGTGAGCAGTTTCTGCACTCCGCTTCGTACGCTTTGGAAGGTGTTTTCGTCCCATGCGGTAGGCGTGGTCGCGTCGAGCTTGTTCACTGCCACTACTACTCGTTCCAGCCCGCAGGCTTTCGCAAGAAGGATGTGCTCCCGCGTCTGCCCCTTCATGCCGGACTCGAGTTGATTCGCGTCAACTACGAGCACTGCTAGATCTGCCATTGAGGCGCCAGCAAGCATGTTCGGCACGAAGTCTCGATGTCCGGGGGCGTCGAGTACAGTGAAGTCGGTCGTCAATGTGGAAAAAGGATGCTGAGCAATATCGACAGTGATGCCGCGTTCGCGCTCCTCGGAGCCCGTGTCCATCACCCAAGCTAAAGCGAACGATGATTTGTTGAGCTCGGTGGCTTGTTTTTGATATCTTCGAGCGTTAATGAGCATCGAAACAAAGGTATGCGGTATCAGGAGGGCAGCGTACTTATCAATATCTCTCTGCGCTACCGCACCAGTGTCAAGCAATAATCTCCCCATCAGCGTGCTCTTGCCATGATCGACATGGCCAATAACGACAAACGCAGCTGCTGATTTACGGCTTGCTCTACCTTCCGCCCAGAGCTTCGGAACATCTAGACCTTTGCTTTTGATCTTGGGTTCAAGCTTAAGCGCTTCCGTCTTCTTTATCAAAAGGCCATCGCTAGGCTTTCTCGCGTGCCTCTTTGCCGAGTCTGTGTCATGCAGAACAATTTCGTCAGCCATATCACTTATTGATGCCCTTGCTATGCCATTGTGCGCGCATGACAGTATCGTCCGGTGAAGGGCCCTTGAAAGGGTCTTCGTTGGATGAGGAGCGAAAGATGCTGTCCATGTGGGTTTCTGCAGCTTCAGCTACTTGTGAAGGAGCAGCGTGAGTAGCCATTGTCTTCGCAAATTCAGTCGGAGAAGCTCTCAGGTCTGGCAGGTCTTCTGTTGCCTCTTCAGGCTCTGGTGATGGTTCCTTGGGTGGTGGCGTCGGTTCACGCTTCTGCCGAATAGGATATTTGCGAGGCTCTGGCATGGTAGGTGGCAGTACGTTCTCTTTGACGTCCTTAGATTTGCTTAGGCGATCGAGCGAGCCCAGTGCACCACTAGGTGCGGCAGGGGCTGCTTGAGATGCTGCAGCTTTCTTCCGTCGCTCCTCTGCTAGCTTGGCGAGTTTCGAGGATCCACCGAGGAGCTGTGGTCGTGGGTATGCTGCGAACGCCGGGACAAGCTCTCCCTGAATCCCAAGCGGAATGACAGACCACGATATGCCTTGGAACCAGTCTGACGCTGTTGACGGAAAAGGGATCATGCAGCCTACGGAATACATCCGTCAGCATGGACTGACATGACACATCTGGATAGCAACCCACCTCTTCGTCTAAGTTCCTGGACCCAACCATACCACAATCCACGTCCCTTCCAGTGTACCGGCAATGATGAGGAAGGAGATTGTAGAACTCACCAGCTTTCTTCGCACTCTCCTCTGCTGCCTGGTCGAACTTGCTCTTCGGCTTCTCCTTGTCCTTCTTGCCCTGCTGAGGCTGCTGAGGCCGTGGGGTCCTACTGTTTTTCAGATATGCCACACTCTTGCCGACGTGCCAGTAGTAGTGCCATAGTGCTTCCTCGATCTCTTTGTCTGAAGCTTGTAGACCAGATTCTTGCAGCTCAGCTCTGACTACTGGAGTGAGGGCGGTGAAGCTCTCGCGGTCTTCATCCGTGTAGCTTGGCTCTTCATGGTACTCTTCCTCCTCCGAGTAGACATCGTCTTCGTCGTAGTCGATGTTCTTTACGCGCTGCATTGTAGCGACTTCAGGTCACGATCGAGGCGCGCTATTGTGCGTCGATTGGCATTTCTGTCAAGCTCCGGTTCTAACAACTATGACCACATGCAGACTCGATCATGTGAAGTTCGAAGTCGTTTCCCGCAACAGCTCGACGTCACATATTTCGAGATGCTCAGCCTCAGGCATCCGCGCTAAGTAGCGAGCACTGCGACGACTGTTCGGGCGCATACACTCTCTCCCTCCAACTCTTCTCAAACTCCACCACCTTAGTACACAGTTTACACGCACGAAGATGGAACACAACCCCGCGGACGACCCTACGGAAAGCGATATGATCATGATGTTGACGGCCAATAATCTATGGAAATCTATACAGGCGAGCCCCCTGCACTTGTCACAGCCCGCCGTGTGATTGCTGGATATTTTGATGTGTAGGCCACCAGGGGACAACTAGAACGTCGTTTCGTGCCTGTGCCTGTAACGATGCAAGATAAGTTTGTCTCGCTGTTTGGTGTCATTTTTCCCCTCCCTCCTCTCAACCTTCTCCCTCGAATAAGGACAAGAAACAATTCTATTCGCTACCTGCCTGCTTTAGAGACGCCTCAAAGGGTGTTCAATTGGAAAAAGGGGCATCTGCATAGCAAATGACTGCGATTCGACTTGTGACACGCAGAGGGCCACCTTGCAGGACACCGACTCGCCGGAGAAGGGCACGATTATCGTGCCGCACTACCTTCGTCGCGCCGTCAGGGGGTAGCTGACTTGACACAGAATTGAACGTAGATGGACTGAAAGACGGCTCCGTGAGCGCGATCAACCCAAATGGACCCTTGTTATTCCCGGGTCCTCAATGCACCCCACGATCAGAGCTGTGGGGACAACTGGGGTGGAGAAGCTTGAACACTGCGTCACCTTCTCCTGGAAGCAGCCAATCTATGAAGAACCACTCTCTCTTTTCCGCAAAACATTGTGCCTTCCAAAAGCCCAGCGATTACCCAAGGTAGCACGCACAAGATCGAAAGGGAGTCAGGGCACAACGACATGCCTTCTAGAATTGAGGAGAGCATTCCTTCCTTCCCGGACGATGTTCCGACCGCCAATATCTACACTGTCGACTTCGACCGTCTGAAAGACGGCGACCCCGAAGAGGCGCGAAAGGTGTATGAAGCGTCTCGCGGCTATGGCTTCTTCTACCTCTCGAACACCCACGTTGACTACGACTTCATGTTCGACCTCGCGAACGAGACATTCAAGCTACCTCTCGACGAGAAGATGAAGTACGAAATGGGAAACACTGGGCGCTACTTTGGCTACAAAATGAGTGGCAGCAACTACGTAGATTCGAAAGGTACGCCGGACCAAAGCGAGTTCTACAACGTCTCCAAGGATGATGTTATGGGCAATGGGCAGTATAAAGAGCACCCCCTGGAGCACCCATCGACCATCGAGCGGAGGCGAGGAGAGCTTGAAGGATTCATGTCGTCGGCGCATCGTGTTGTGCTGGTGGTGCTTAAGGTGCTGTCAGAACAGCTGGGCCTCGGGCCGGATGTACTGCCTGACTTGCATAAGCTAGACCGTGTCGGTGGCGATCAGGCAAGGGTAACACATGCACCGCCCGTGAGCGCAGACACCATAACGCTTGGAGAGCATACAGGTGAGTGTGATTGACTGATCGATTGATTGGTCAGTAAATGTGTCTAACGATATGCAGACTTTGGATCGGTCACAGTCCTGTTCAACCAACTCGGCGGATTGCAAGTGATCAATCCCGAGTCGAAAAACTATAAATACGTCAAACCGCAACCAGGATGCGCCATCATCAACCTTGGAGACGCGCTTGTGAAGCTTGTAGGAGGCAGATTATATAGCGGCGTGCATCGAGTTGTTGGTAACCCTCCTTCCTGTCCTTCAGTTTGGCTTGATCCTTGATGCTGATCATCGATTAGGGCCTCCGGGCGAGCAAGCACAATCGCCACGCCATTCTGTAGTCTACTTCGCGCGGCCAAATGGTGATGTCAAACTGAAGAGTCGGCTCGATCCGGACGATGGCGAAGAAGCGATGACTGCTGATGACTGGATCGCACAGCGGGCGAAGCTGAGGAGGACGGCGAATTATCAGGGTGCGGATACCTACCATGCCTCGCGAGGAACGGAGCATACGAAGGATAGCGGAAAGCCTAAGCTTGACAAGCCCGCACAGGAGGCTGAGGCAATGTGAAGAAGAAAAATCAATCGGTTCACGTGTGTTCTTATGTCTGTTGACCTTGTATAATAGTGTCTAGGCATCTCGTAGCGACAACACTCTTCCTGAACCCTTCTCTCAGGTTTGGCTTATCTCCATCCTAGGCTCTACGACTCCTGGACCTTGCCTGACACGCGGCTTGTCGATTCCGTTGATGGTATCGGCGAGTGATTGGGTCATCGATATGCTGTCGTGCTGTCCATCGATCGTGTTGGCATTGTCGACACCCGACTCCACCTCTCCCACCACTCAAGAAAGGAATTCAGGATTGGCGTCCCGCAGTTGGGCGTACTTGACCCCCATCCGTCGACAGAAAACACCAGCATCCAGGCCCTGCTGCTTCGCTAGAAGCTCTCCCTTGATGATGCAGCGATCGCAGTAGCCTCTTTCCACGTCGAAGAATTCCCATGGTACGACTCGGCATTCAGCTTTGCCTCCCTTCGACTCCTGACACCGATCGACTTGGGCAAGGTGTGAGGCTGTTCCGTGGGCTGCGTGTCCGCAGGCTGGATGTCTTGGTGATCTTCGGCTGCACATCGTTGGAGCTACGGGGCGTGTATCGATATCTTCGAACGTTACGGCAAATTGACTGGCTTTGCTGGATGGGAACCTGGTGAGCTACTGGAAGATGTGTTCCTGAGCACACCTATAACTATAAGGCCACAATCTTATACCTGTGCCTTTGCTAGATCAACGCGGCCACGAACGCCTTGCGACGACTTCATCTGGACGCCCATTCCCAGAGCGTCCCGCACAACACAGGGCTCCAAGGACTGACATAGCTGTACTGCCATGCGTAGGACCGGATATCGAAGGAAACATCTGCTGAGAAGGAGCCATATTCGCTTCGACACGTGGGAGAGGGAGGACCAGACTACATAGAGACCATAAAGAAGACTCGATGTCTACCTTGCCGACTATCTCCTACCATGGACATCTAGATCGTATGCTTTCGATCGTGAATGGGGATCCTACTCCGAGAGCTAGCACGATCAAGTGGCTTTCGAACTCTGCGTGGACTGGTGGACGTTGGCTCGACCAGAAACCTTCGCACGCCTCATATCCACCGAACATCCCGAACGATACAACCCAAGGTGATCGTACATATCAAGCTAGCCATGCGAGACCGCCTGCGAAGTTGCGGAAACTCATCCATCCGGAAGCCACACGTTGAACAGAGCCGCAACGTGAGGATGGCGCAACGCCTCTTCCGCAGCGCCCAGGCTGTCGGGAAGGGTCTAGATTGTGGTCGAAAAGTACGCCGAACATAAGTGCACTGCATACATCCCCGGCTGCAGTAACCGCATAGCTGAATCAAAGAGGGTTGGATCCATCAAGTTTTGCACAACCCCATCGAGACTCGGTAACAGCCCAGTCAGATTTGTCAATCCGCTGTAGTATGGCTCTCTTGTTGGACGCGGCTGTCGTGGTGGGCACAACAGGCCCGAAATGACTACTCGACTTATACGGATGCTGGAGAGTACCTTTCGGGTCCGCCCTTTGCTTATGCACAAACGCAACAGCTCGCTCCATAGCTGTTCCATAATTACTTCTTCGCTAACGCAGCGTCTACTTCCTCCACGAACCCATTCTTCCACGCCTCGGCTCCTTTCGTAGGCTTCCAGCCCAACTTCCTACCCACAGTGCTTTCCGTCTGCGAATTACTGGACAGGCCCAATTCCATTCTGAATGGCTCGTTGCCGAACAGTCTCGCTGCCTCTTCAAGGGTCACGGACTTCACCTCTGGAGTGTTGATGGCACCAGCGTTATACGCTGCTTCGGAGACGCCGGCGGCCAGCTCTCCCCAGGTATGCCGACCATTGCCAGAGAATATGTTGGCTTGCTTGCCTGTAGGCAGGTCCGCGCCTTTTGACTTAATTTGATTGAGCAGGACTATCTCGTATAGCTCGGCCTTGGTGATACTGTCAGTACAATGAGCTGGTCAGAAGATAAAGAAATCAATACAAGATCATCGACATGCACATTGTCCCAAATCCCTTTCCCTTCACCTACAATGACGCCTTGGCCATTGCCTAGAGTGGTCCTGACGTACGATGGGACTTGTATTGACGACCTATTGAACACGCCTGTGCCTTTGCCGTAGATGGTCGGGCTCATGATGACAAGCACTTTCACGCCGGTCTCAAGGCCAGCATCAACAACGCCGAGCTCACTGGTGCGTTGAGGATAGAGTTGTCCTTTTTGCCGCTCCTGCTCGTAGCCATAAATATCGTCAGTAGCATCGTCGAAGATACGATCCTTTTCAACAATTCTGCCACTAATCGGCTGATCTGCCAGATTCGAGGTACCAGACGTGTGAATCATGAAGGCATCTTTACCCGTTGTTTCTCTCCGTTTCGCCAGTCCTCTGACAAGTGCTGCTGCGCTCTCAGGGTGGAATCCTAGAGTGGTGTTGATGATGTAGTCGTGCTGGCTCGCCACTTCGATCGTTCTTTCGGTATCGTCGAGGTCCTTGTACAGCTCTGCCTTGACTCGTGATCCGTACGCCTTCTCGAGCTGCGGGATGCGGTCCTCGCCACGGATCAAGCACGTGATGGTTGCATCCTTCAAGGCTGGGTTCTCAGACTTGAGCAGGTGAGTCAAGACAGTCCCGCCTGTGGTTGGGGTCAGCTCAGCACAGAGGCTGTGTTGAAGGCAGACTTATATGTAGCCTGTTGCTCCGGTGAGGAGAATCTTGGGCTGCTGGGAAGTCATTTCCAAGTCTAGCAATGGTGGCCTGTTCTTGTGATCAACCGGGCTGCGGGCTAGGCTGCTAATACCTCAAGAGTAGACTTTGGCAAACTACACTTCATGAGTACTCGAGCTGCGTGTGTGGTAGAAGCTACGACACCGGTACGCCAGACTTCAGTACCTCCCTCTTTCGGCAGAATCGCTCGTCATACCTCCGTCCGTCGGTGATGCGGGTATAAGCATTGGAGGTAGGAACCTGCAGCTCTGCTTCTGCCTGAGGACGGGTATCACGGGTGTCATATGCAGGGCGAGGTGGCGTCACTGCGACGGATTTAGCTCATCAGCGATCGTGAGCGACAATTGGGCCGTCGGTGGGTTGACGGTGTCTATACCGAGTGCCGGAGGTCTGCTGACTGTTCGCACGGGAGTTTGGAAGAGGTATCGTATGGCCGGCGCCCTATTAAGTCTTCGGTCATGTTCCATTCTGGTTCAGAAGTCATTGAACCACTTCCACCTGCTTGTGTTCCCTCCACACCTCGAGCCCCCGCCAACGTCATCCGATCTCCAGACTTGGCGACACCCATATACAACAACATCCACTGAGTGCTCGTAATACAATAAGAACAGCAAGATGGCGGCGCAGGAGTATTACCAAGGCAGCGGTAGCCAAGTCCCGCCACCGCCGCCCCCTTTCCAACCTCCGCCGATGCAACAAGCACCACCACAGCAGCACATCCCTCGACCGAGTAGCCAGGGCTCCGGTATGCCGCCGTACCCTCTGAGCGATGCGCCGCCACCATACCAAGCGTTCTCCGAACAGCAGCGACCACAGTCTCAGCCGCCGATGCAACGAATTCCACAGCACAACGGGTATCAGCCATATAACCCCGGCCAGCAGCAAAATACCGAGACACATCAGTATCCCGCAGAGAAGCCGGCGCAACGGCCTTCGGCACTGCACAATATGTACCGACCATCAGAATTCACCTCTTCTCACCCTCCGCCTCCTCAAGTAATGCCAGGCCCGCCACCATATCCGCCCCAACAACAAACAAACGGACATGCGCCGTTCAACGGGTATGCGCAGTCCGCCGCCGGGTATGCGCCATCAAGCAGTGGCTACTTCGCGCCTGCTGGACCCGGGTTGAGTCAACTATCACAACAACCACGACCAGCGCGCAGGTCATCCACTTCCGGCTACCCGACAGCACAATCTTCGCACCGCGATCGTTCACGAAGTCGAGACCGCGACAGGAAACATAAACACAATCACGATCGGCCGCCTACAGATCGCAAGAAGAGTAGCAGCGTCAACACTTTTCTCGGAGCCGGTGGAGGTGCGATCATTGGGGATCTCATATTCCCTGGCTTGGGCACGATAGGTGGGGCTCTACTTGGTGGCGTTGGGGGGCACGAGTACAGCAAGAAGAGGCCCTCGAGCACTCCGAGTCGAGCTCAAAATCGGAGATCGGCGAACAGTAATTCTGGGGAATATTACGAGGACGACGGGAGGCGAGGGAGGAAGTATTGATAATTTCAGTTGAGTTTGTACCAATATGACGAAGATGCTTCAACGCTGGGCGTTGGAGTAATGAAATATGTTAATGCATCTCTGACGTTGATATCTGAATTAATGACTTGACAAATCGAACAATTCGGGCTTCCGACGTGTTCCTCCGCTTCTCTGCATTGGACTCAAATGCGCTCTGTCACTCCCCTGATCGTGCGTTTCCCTTGTTTGTTTCTTTGTTTGTGACGATGAGCCTCCTGCCAGCAGCATACTCGCCTGAACTTTTCATGAACCGGGCGCGTGGCAGCCAGCACAGTATTTGCTTCCGAGAAGTGACTCGGTCTTCATGATTCAGACTCAGCGATGTTGACAACCAGGACATATAGGCATGAAACCGACGGCCAGGGTTCATCAACATTCCGCACCTTCCATCACAATGGCCGATATCGATATGCCGCCGGTGCTTGACCGACATGCCGTATACTTGCGAACGTACACGCTTGGTAAGTGGGTTCGTGAGCTCTGGAAGTGGTCGGACGAGGACAGCGATATGTACCATTGTAGACATACTGGTGATACCGGGTGTGAGTGTTGGAAATGCATATCCTGTGAGTTCCGAAGAGCGCCTCCAAATTGCAGAATTGGAAATTGACGGCATATAGTCCATTTGACACACAGCAACAACCGATACACAACCTTGGAAAGCTGGACCGACGTTTTCCGGACGGCGAGCACCAAATATGCAGGATATGTCGGCCGGCCGTTGGAGCTTGACGGTATCAGCGATCCTGGAGGTGCAAATGGCCGGATAGCACAGCCCAGAGGCGACTGGCGCGACTGGCCGACTGCTGAACAGCTGAAACAATCAGAAGGTACAGTGGGTTGGGAGGAGCATATATACGTCCATCGCGGGCCTGCTCGCCAGCAAGAAGTTGCAGAGGATACCTCTGACGGTGGCACCGGCTCCCTGGAGGTAATCGTTGCTCACGAGAACGAGCTGCAAGCACGCGCGGTGTCACGCCTCCTGGGAAATTCTGAGATTCTTCCAGGCCCAAAGTCTGTCGATGATGAGTACTCTTCTGGGTACGATGCTGGTACGGAGGGTGAAGGCAAGAAGGCGAAGACCAGGCGTCAGGATGACATTGGTTCGAAATCAGGTCCATCGAGATAGGAGGCAGGTCACTTCCAGAGGCTTCCACGGATATGGATATGTGCGACCTGCATCGCCGATGTTCAGCAGCCGCGTAGTAGCACGAGATCCGACTCTGTGTGTTTTCTCTGGACACTTCGAGAGTCACATCCGGGATCATGAGCACTGCGAACGCTCCGATGGGCATGCTAACGGGTGTGCTCTATTCGACCTCGCGGGATTTTAGCTCGTGGTCGCAGAATAGTCAGAAGCAACTCGGAGTGGGATGTTTGTCCCTGGCTGTGCGCATGGGACCCTATCGGCAGTATAAGTAGTAGCATATTTCTCTGACAAACTTGATCTTCCTATCAACATCTTGCTCACACGTGGCACAATAAATGCTCCCCTTTCTTCATCATCATCTGGAGCTCTGCACCACAACACTGCTGAGCATATCGCAGGACAGACAACAACGGCAGACTCAGCCATGTCCAGAGCTCCTGACAACTCTTCCGGCCTCGAAATCAGTACTGACGATGAGGGTAGGCGTATGAGGTCTAGAAAGGAGAGGATCTCCTCGAACACAACCGATTCGATAGGAAGCGCCTTGGAGCCGGAGATGTTCCACCTGGAGATGTCTGGTGATCTCAGAGAGCTAGACCGATCAAAAAATGTGGCTCCTAGTCATAATAAGTCATCATCGGGCAAGCCTGCCTCTTCTACTCGTGCTGGGTCCAAAGACAATGGTAAGGAGCCAATCGCCAGAAAGCAGGCAGCCACTTCACTATTGTCGAGGACGACTTTAGAATCCAGTGACGAAGGTAGCTACGAGTATGAGGTCTACCCCTTGCGAAAGTCTCGGAACGTGGCACAGCAGGACCCATCAAAGAAGGTAGGCTTCAGTCATGCAGTCCCAACGCTGTCAACGTCTGGCTACGATGCTTCCATTGAAGATGCAGGGTGGGGTTCTGATCGCTTGCAGCGTCTTTATTTGGCTCCGAGAACCACCCCAAACCCAACAGCCGACGGTAATCTCGAGCCCGAACTGTCGATGGAGATATCTGGCGACCAGAGACAGATAGGTCCTTCGAGGAAGACTGTGTCATCGGATCAAGTTCGGTCAAGTCTGTCACGACCAAGTCCTCCACTGACTTCAACGGCAACACAAGAGGGTAGCTTCGAGCCTAAGCCTCCAGGGGAGGTTCCAAGCGAGTTGTCAAAGCAGGCACGCTCACAGAAGGTAAACTCCGGTCATGTTGGCTCAGCATTATCAGGTCCTGGCCACGACGCTCCCACCAAAGGTGAAGGTCAGGAGTCAAATGATACAAAGAAGCAAGATCCTCTCACGAAGCCAAGGACGAAGACACCAGCCGAGCTTAGTCTGTTGTTTGCATTGGAGCCAAAGAAGCTCGCTGCCAACCTGGCACCACTAGAGCCTTTGGAAAGGGCAGCGTTGTCTGAAGAGTGGAGAAGGGGAAGCCCTCCGCTGACGACAAAGCGTTACTCGACTACGACAGAGGAAGGCAGCTTCGAGCCTGAGATGTTGTCGATGGACACGTTCGGTGATCTAAGAGGAGCGCTCAATGCGCCGATAAGGGCAACGCCACCTAACCAGCGTAAGTCAGCTTTGTCAAGGCCCAGAAGTGGCGATATATCGTCTCGAGAGGTGATCACCAAAGGTACTGCAAATGATAGGCAGCGCCGATAAGGGGCTTTCAAGTCGTGGTATACTGCACTGAGACTTAGTAGGGCTATGATCTGTATTAATATCACCGGTGTTCTGTTATGGCTGTTTTCCTGTCATTCACAGTGCCCACTAGTAGGATGATAAGCACTGGATGCACGTTCTTACGTGCGCTCTACCTCTGACCTCCCTGACATCCGTGTGGCACAGGATGATGCCTCATACATTTGCCAACCATGAATGTTTGGCGATGTCACGGAAAACACCCAGCTGACTCTTGCCAAACTCACGGCGGTTCGAGATCTGCTGAAAGTGCGTATATATGCATGCGTAGGAATGCTCCAATGGCTGGCCCTCGACGTACATTCAACAGACTCCAGCTGCGCCTCTGAAAACAATCTGCAAAGCACAACGTTGAGATACCCCGAGTACCCAGTACGCCGACTTACACCGGTGTATCTTACGCCGCCAGAAAGGCTCCAAGCTTCGACTAATCTCCGAGAAACTGCGCCTCTGATCATGTCCAACAGGCCGCCCAAGGATCCTTCTGAAGGAGGCACCAAGGAGTTCCTCGCCTTTCCTAAAACTAGAATCGAGAGAGAGGGTAAGTATGCCAGTCGTCAAGGCATGGAGACCGACCACTGACAATGCGTAGTCTTCGACCGCCGCATTGATCATATGAGGACTTACCCTGCCCAGCGACCTGTCAGCAGAGGGGCTGACAGCACCTCCGAAGAAGATAACGCGAAGGAGAGCGATATCGAAGCCAGCCGGAGAAACGTGCGTCCTGCAAGGTCGCAAAACTATGATGCAGAAGCGGAATCCGTGGCCGAGGAAGACAACGGGGCGATGTCGCTAGTCGATATACCCATCCTAGTCCGCGCTCCCACCGGCGACTTTGGCTCATCTTCTGCTTCGTTACCCAGAAGGCCGCGAGCGGGGATGAGACTGCCCAGGGCTTTCCGTGAAGATGGGCAAGAAGACGACAGCCCTGAGGATTCTGAGCGAGATGAGCGATATGAGCCAGAGAATACGCATTCGGGCTATCCTACTATGTCAGAGAACTATCCTTCTGGTAACGTTACCGGACCGGAGAGGAAGAGGCGCCCGAGAGCTCTTGGACCCAGCAGGCGAGAGGCTGGATCGTCGTACTATCAGGCCTCGGAGACACCACCCCTGGGGCCACCCCCAGGGTACAAGGGCCCAGGGGTAGTAGTGGCGCGAGGCTTAAGCCAGATCGGCGCTCAGGTCAAGGAAAGAAGAGAGGCTGAGTCGACATACCGAAGAGGAATGGCAGCTGTCGTGGATGACGAGGCGGAGGATGAGATGCTGTACGGAACTCGGAGGGACGTCTAGGCTCTGCGTTGCTCGAAGATGTGGTTGCTCAACGTGCGTTGGCAGCCGTCTCTGCATTGGTTGGAGACACCACCGATGTCGAGAGATGGTTCTCTTGGCTCGAGCGAAGAGACTCGGTATCTCTGGTTTCCAACCGCAGGGCCACGAGTGTAGTTTTAGCTAGATCTAGTATGTAGCACGGTGTATTGGTTATACACCGCAGCACTTCGCGAGCGAACATTGCCAGACCGAGTAAATGTTCTGCCCGTGATAGAGTTTGCCACTATTGCGCTGTCCAGAGTTATTGGGCTAGTAATGACCCATGATGTTACGCACAGTTGACTCCAACGAGAGCCATCGGGGTCTGTTCGTTGAGGACGCATATAAATGCAAGTGTTCCAGAGCCACCTTCCGACATCCAGACACTATCCAACCGCCTCCAGCAGTCCCGATAAGCCGTTATCACTTGCACCACCTATTGTGACTGTCGAGACCACGAGTATACCCATCGACCATTCGACACCTTCCAGACGTGGACCCACTCTCGTTCTCAAGACCCCTTGGAGACATGTCGAACAAGAACCCTGCCGCGGACTCCAGCAAGCCCCGGCTTGCTCGCAAGGCCGGACAAGGTATTCGTGCTACATTGCGATCCCGAGGGATTGCTAACATAATGCAGAGTTCCCCAATGACCTGCCCATCATGAGAACCCCACCTGCCGAGGGAGATAGCTATAGCAGCGATGGCATTGCAGTTGGCCACGGCGCCGAGCAGTATATCAAAGCTCAAGGAAAAACCTACGGTGTTAGTCGAAGCCCAACAGAGTACGAATACTATGAGAGGCCTATGCCCGAGATGCCCGAGGAACCCATAGAAGAGCGCACTAAGGAACTGTAAGTACTGCTTACGTGGAGAGGCAGTTCAAGCAGGTGCTGACACCAAGTGCGAAGAACGCCAACGAAGAAGAAGCTGCCACGGTCTCCTGAGCGGAACAAGAAGCCGCAGAAAGTTCTTGCACATGTTCTGCCACACAAAGGCCACGGGGTGTTGGTTGCGCAGGGCTTGAGCGCTGTTGCAGAAGAGCAGAAGAAGCGTCGAGAAAGGGAGGAGAGAGAGTGAGCCGTCAAATGTCTTGTTTCCAGTCAGTTGAAGGATGCTGATTTGCGTTCAGGAAGCGAAAATAGTGGCAGACTATACGTCGTGTCCTCTACTGGAATCGGTGATATGATTGATGTGTGTAGCGAGCGACATCTTCGGTGTCCCGCCGGATGTGTGTTGGCAAGTCAGCTGGGAGGAGAGTGGTTCTCTCCCTCCGTGTATGTAGCCTGAGTGTACCAGTAGATAGGATCGTGTATCGGTTATACAACATCCAATGGCTGCGAGAGAGCAGGATGATGATGAAGTTGATTGAGTAGAAGAAGAAACCTGGCCCGTGCATTGCGTCCGCTGATTGGCTGGCTGTCCTGACCCCTTCCTTTTCGAGTCCATCTTCCATCCATCTTCCTACCTGTATGATGACCACATAATGCTGATATCAAAGTCCCTGTGTCAGTTGCCATCTGCGCTTCGATGCTATGTAGCAAACCACGTCCTGAAGCGTTCGTTTGGTACGCTCACAGTACTGAGGGCTGGACATGAAAATCCGCTTGTACGTTTTCCTCTCCTTTCTTCAGCAAGTGTCTACGTGCCGTCTATGTGTCAGGATCCCGCTGTGCAAACGCGATCGATGGATACTGATCACGACAAAGGGGTTGCCACGATCAGGGACACCGCCCAACCTGGCAGCACGGATGAAACGAGGTTTGTGACGCAATTTGTATCTCAAAGTCTTCTACTTATGGTTTCTAGGGCTGCCGGAGAAACGGCCAATAACAAATGTCGGCAAGATTATTGCGGTCAGCAGCGCGAAGGGAGGTGTCGGTAAAAGTACGATCGCTGTCAACCTAGCCCTTGCTGCCGCACGAGAAGGTATCTCTACTGGCATTCTGGACACCGATATCTACGGACCGAGCATCCCAACACTACTTGGCGTAAGCTGGCGCTCAGGCCTACCTCCGTTCACCAAGTCTAACGACCTTGCAGCTAGAAGGTCTCGAGCCCGAGCTAGACAGGAACAACCGCTTGGTCCCACTCACAGCTTATGGCATCAAAGCGATGTCAATGGGCTTTCTTGTCCCTCAGGACAGTCCAGTAGCCTGGCGAGGTTTGATGTTACAGAAGGCTCTTACTCAGCTCTTGTTCGAAGTCGCCTGGCCGAAGCTGGATCTCCTGGTCTTAGACTTGCCTCCAGGCACTGGTGATGTGCAATTGACGATCAGTCAAAGTCTTGAACTGTCGGGTAAGCCGAAAGCAATATGACGACTACGAACGGTGGTAACGGCATGTGTAGGTGCGATCGTTGTCTCAACACCGCAAGATCTTGCTTTACGGGACGCGGTCAGAGGCGTTGACTTTTTCAAGAAGGTCAACGTTCCAATCTTGGGTATGATACAAAACATGAGCACTTTCGTTTGCACAAATTGCGGACACGCGCATGACATATTTGGTCTGGACGGTATGTACCAAATGAAGCTGCAGCAGACATCCGACTAACTGTTGCCAGGCGTCAGACGAGAATGCGCGAACATGGGTATAGAATTGCTCGGTGACATTCCACTTCATCCGCAGATCTGTTCCGATGCAGATGCAGGTCGGCCCACGGTCGTTGCAGATAGCGAGAGTCCTCAAGCGAAAGCTTTTACAATTCTTGCGAGTCGGCTGAGAACGACTCTCGGCATGGATTGAGATATGCGTCCCCCTGGCAGGTGTGGGCTCGAGACTTTGACCCACAGCGCAATACGCTAGCTGCTGTTCTCTGCTCATCCTGCTAGAGCTTCATCAATCTGTGCAGCCAAAGCATCGTCGACAGCAAACGCTTTCACCTTCGGCCACATTTCGTTGATTTGTTCTGCCAACATCTGCTGTTGCCGTGGCCGCTCCACGCCTTGCTCTGAGTACTGCTCGGCAAGCTCCCCGCCAGGACCCATGATGGTCTGCCAGGCTCCTTTCACCATCTGACCAAATGCTGAGCTCTCGCCATGGCTCTTGGGAACCTGCGTGTGGATTTCGGCCAGAAGTGCGAGGAATAGGATTGGCAGATCCACCCCGCACGCCTGAAGAGCCTTGCAGAAAGGAGAGTCTTGCTCGCTGCTGACTGCTCTCGTAAGCGTTGCCAGCGTCCAGGCGTGCACGACTCGCACAGGGTGGTGCGGTTGTGGATAGACGACGGGATCGATCAAGATATGCAGCCTGATCAAAGCGACCAGTGCCTCGTTGTACTTCTTCGCTCCCAAGCAAGCGACTGCATACTGCTGGTAAAGCGCAGGCATCGGGGCTCGGGAGACGGGCCATATTCCAGTATTTCGCAAGATAGTGATCGCCTTGCGAAGACTGGCAGGAGTTTGACCGGTGGCCTGGGAGTCTGGCGATTCGAGATATGAGTAGCCATAAAATTGCAAAGCAGAAAGCCGCTTCATGTCGGTTGACTGCCCCAGAATGTGCCGAGGCCAGGCTGGGTCTTCCGTGATCTGGTCGATCATGCCGTCGATGACTTTGATGCGTTCGGCGAACTCCGGACTGGTCTCGAGGAAAGCATCCTGGGGAGCTGTAGAACCGAGCTTGCACTTCGAGCACTTGCAGATGAAGAAGTATTGGTCACGAAGCTCCGCTTGCCGCACACCGTAAGGTGCTGAGCTGTCGATGTAACTGATATACACTTCTCCTCCTTCTGGGACATTCGAGAGCGCTCTGACAGAGATCTTCGGGCCATCGAACACAACTACAGCGTTGGGAGAGCATGAATGATTGATCACACTCGTTCGAGGGTCAAGAACCAGCCCCAAGGGATCGAATGTCGGTGTTACCAATCTCGAAGTATTGCACATCAGTGCACAGATCACCATCTTAGCACGATCCAGATTTGCCTTGTCGTCTTTCTGGCCAATGAACTTGACTGCCGTGTGGGCCATAAGCTGCATCGCATCCCATTTCTTCGGTCCAAGGGTCTCAAACTCGTCACGGTGAGTCTCCATCTTCTGAATCTCTCCATACACGCTGTCGCCGGAGTCCAACCCAGCCAAAACTTGCATAGCCGCGTGTACCAAGTTTGGTATATGCTCCGATTGAGCGCCGAGCCCCTTACATTCCTGCTTATGTCCTGCCTTCCATGCTTGAGCCTGACATTTCTTACTGCAGTACTTCACCTTCTTGCACCCAGTACACCAGTTGACTTTCAAGGCTTGATTGACGCCAGCTCCCGACAATACTGGCAGCTCTGTCCAGCTGAAGCACCATGAACATGTGTCTTCAACCCTCTGTTCGTCCAGCACGGCGACTAACGGCCTGTCCAGAGCGACTACTACATCGCCTCCTTGGAACTGTTTCGTGGCAAACAGACCCCTGCCACCAAGAGATGACGATTTGGCCTCAGTGCTCGAAGAAAATGACATTGCGCCGTCGAAAGACGCTAGGACAAGGCGAAGCAATCGCGAGCTGATATCGGTGAGAGCGTCAGCATGCCTCTCGACTGTGGTCTTTGATTTTTCTTACTATGTCTCGGTTGAGTCCGCTGTTGTGCGGACGTCGAAGTTGGAGATCTTTGGTGCCGTACTGACATGTACGAGACGTGATCAGTTCACCCACCAACTCTCAATGCGTATTTTCTTGCGTGGTCGACTTTGCGTTGCTGGTTGGACTCAACCTGACCGCTCGACCGCCATTCGATTGGGCGATGGATCTGCTTCGGTGTTGATGTCTTCTGCTGGACGGTTGCGGCCGGGCGTTGGTAGATGTGACGGCGTGTCCTCGGAGCTTGCCACCACCGTCACTTCTCGAACCCCATGTGACGCTGGTGCAGGCCCGTCAGAAACTTCTCGATGCTCGAGATGCTGGCGCGAAGTACCAGCATACACATGCTCAGTACTTTCTGAAGTGTTGACCGAAGGCGCTAGCTTCCCAGAACCCGCCTGCTGTATAGCGGAGAAGACGCTGCCCGGCTTCTCGTAGTCCATAACAGCCATGCGCACGATCGCTTGCAGCGTATAGACAGCGTCGTTCCCGCCGTTGTGAAGGTTGACAGCATCAATGTTGAGCGCATGGAGAAGTCTGCTCAAGCTTGGTTTGTTTTTCTTCGTGCCTCCAGCCAAAAGTTGGGAGTCGATGCTCTTAATGAACGCATCCACGCCACCTTGACCATTGAGTGGGATGCCGAGCTGGCCCAGATACTTCGACTCGTTCGAGATTGCATGGGCTGCGAATACCACATCTGGGCTGTTATTGGGTAGTTCCTTATCGAGATCCGCTGCGTGATGAAGATCAGCAGGAGACGAACAGACCCGATGCAGCACCTTCGTGATGTCCTGTAGGCTGATCCAGGTGGTCTTGCCAAAGTTGAAGTACTCCTCACGGCCCTTGACAAACTGGCGATTGACAAGACGCTCGTATTCGATAGGCCGAAGGTGGGCAGCTTTGATCTTCCCGAACCACTGTTCTCCTTCCTCTCCTGGGTCGACCCGACGGAGGTCCTTTGTGTCGAGAATGGCAATGCCGATTTCCGTGACACAACTGTGATCGCGCTCGTATGCTTCACAATCAATACACAATATCACGGGATCACGAAGTCGCGGGTTTGGATCGTCCGACCTCAGACCTAGAGCCTGTTGGAGGAATAGAAGCTCGCGCTTCGCGTTCTGGTGTGGGTCTTGCTTGACCATGTCCTCGACAGCCTCGGGGATGCTGGATAAAGATAGGTCTCGCGTATCAACGGGAGTCCGATGCGAAGGGATACCAGTATTGTTATGCTATGAACGGTAAGGCAAAGTGGCGAGGTGGTAGGGCAGGAGGAGGTGTGGCTTTACCGTGTGAGTGTTCCATCTCGATGATCTCACGAACCAGCAGCTACTCAGACTGTTCACGTTACGTCCCAGGCGACCAATGTGCCTCATGAGCATGTGAGGATTGATTATTAGGGCACCTGTTCAGCTTGGGAAGCGCGAACAAGGTGAGACGTTGTGCAGCAGACGCTTGGCGCTATCATTAACATTTCCAACACTCCGTCCGCCCCGGGTTGTCTTAGTGACGACGATGTTCAAATAGGGTGTGGATATCATAGACATGATCATCTGTCTCGACCTCGACCATGGAATCAAAAGCCAGGAGCTGGACTAATGCTACATAAATCATGCCGGCTTGCTACTAATACATCTCACCCACAAGACCTCTTCATCTCATTGATCGCTCGTCTTCACTGCCCATAGCACATTGCCCATCAATTCTTTGATGCTCTTGTTTTGCGCCATTGCGAGGAACAACCTCTTCTGCACGTCATCACTGAAGACGCGCTGCAGTAGCCCGTCCTCCTTCGCATCGCGCTCTGCTTCACTCTTCACACCGACCGCTCCTGCCATAGGATTCGCTGCAGTGGCGGGAGGTTGCGGAAAGAACTTCGCGATGTTTCGAAGAACTAGAGCCGCACCCAAGGGGACACCACCGGCGTTGCCCTGATCGTCTTGCAGAGTGGTGACGAAAGTGAATTCGGGTGGTGTCGGTATAGCGCTGTCCTCTGGCTTGATGTTGTGCGTCGATATCGAAGAAGCGTCTCTGCTAGGAAGGTGAGTCTGAATGTGGCGAACGAAGAAGACGGTACGAGGAGCCTTCGTTGCAACGAGGTCGGTGGATCGCCGAGAACAGTCCGCCCATCTGCATTTCAGAACTGTCGCATCCGCTTCTTGGAAATCATAGCTCCCAGCAAGTGCGGCATTGGACGTTCCGTTGGCCACGGGACTGTCTGCTGCGGAGGACGGGCGAGGTGCTGGGGAGTCAAGCTCCATCTTATCCACCTTGTGGTCGCCTTCGAGTGGGCTGACTTTCTTGCTGGGAAGTCGCAAATGAGTCTCGAGGATGTGTCGGAGGATATCATCCCCGGTACGGAACCATTCGGCGCAGTCCTGCTCAGCAGTGATCGGCGCGCCCTGCATCCCGGTAAGTGGATCTTTAGGTCCATCAACCTGAATGTGAACTCTCCAGCAGCACTTCAGGAGCTCCCTTCCCTTGTCTGTCGGCTTCGAGCCAGGCGTGATACCAGAATCCACTGGTGCTTTTCGAGCCTTGATGCCTCTGATGACGTATTTGCTGTTGTCGGAGACTTGAGCTGCGGCACCCGTGAACGTTGTGCTAACATTCTTAATGAATTCGCCAGCGATCAAGTGCGAGTGCGTTGCGTGGTATGGTGCAAAGGTAGCCTGGTAAGCCTGCCAGAGCGCGATCTGTGTCATTTCTGCAGTGGGATCTGAGACGAAGCACATCCTCAGCCACTCCGATGAGCGGTCTGGCTCATCGAGCTTGAGCAGACTTCCTACCACTGTTCGTGAGAGGCGAGGAGCCACTGTACGCTCATCCTTTGTTTCTGCTTTGGCGGCTGGCAGTGCAAACTTGTGCTCTTTTGCGGCAAAGAACAGAAGTCTGCTCAATTGTCGCACAAGGTCTTCGGCTTCCACTGCTTGCAGAAGGTTGTCGACGTTGTCAGCAAAGGAGGTGTACTGCATGAAGAAGTCGAGACAGGCACCACGAAGCTCCTCGTCCTCTATCATAAGCCAGTCTTGCACTCTTTGCAAAATCTCATCTGGCACATCTTCAAGACGTTTCGGTGGCTCCAGATGCATCGCGATCCTGCTTATGGTCCTTAAGGCCAGCACGATCGCACCCCGGTCTTCTCCCCAGAGCTGGTCCAGCAGACTATGATAGAGAGCATCATCGGGGCCCAGGTCGCAGTATTTCAACACCTGCTCAGCGGTGTCTAGAGCATAGTGGCGCAGCTCGATAATGTGTGAGTGCTGGGGTAGATCCAGTACGATGGCCAAGTAATCTCGGATGAGTGGATGTGTCGAAAGATATTGAGCGTTCTGCTCCAGCATGCACATGTTGCGGATGATGAGTCCTGCCTCGGAGATACGATTGAGTTGAGAGAGGAATGCTTCATCATGCATGTGATCGTTGGTGACCCGTCTCACACGAGACCTCAGCTTCTGGATCGCGTCCGAGGTGCCATATAAGCCGTTGAGCACTTCATCGTCGGCACCGTTGAGGTCATCGTCGTACGACACGTCCCAATCCACATCGTAGAATAGACTGCTCACCTGCAACACTTTCTTCACTAGCGCTTCCGCCAGGCCTGGAAATTGGTCGAAGCGGTATTTGTCTCCACGCTCGTGGCTGATCTTGACCAGATGATGCAGGGCATATTGTTCTTCTTCCGGGATGCCACTTTGGAGCGCGAGCTGTGCGCGTACGTAAATGTTCGGTCCGATGAATCCAGTGCCAGGGAGCATGATGTTCCGGTATTTCCTTGCCAGAGGTCCAGCTTTGGCCTCGAGTTTTCTCTTGCGCTCATTCCGGTAGAAATCAGGGTTGTTTGCAGGCGTTGTGACAGGTTTGAGGGATAGTGGATACGACTGGGGCGGTTCGTAGGCGGCGAGAGTGGAGGAAGCGGCGTTGTTGAAAGCAGGAATGTTCATCATGCCGTTCACTGCAGGACCTGACGGTATCGGCGAGCCTGAAGCGGTTTGAATGTGTCCTCGAGTTTGGCGACCGGCTGTCAGGTCAGGTTGGAACAGCACTCTCTGGGGTGGCTGCTGCCGTAAGCCGCGTGTTCGACCAGCGGCGCTGCCCGGGTCTTCGTCCATCTTCTCTTCTTTGGGTGTCTGCTGCTGTTCCGGGCTGGCGTCGCTTGCGTCGCCGTTCTCCAAGCTCGTTTGCTCTCGCGGCGTGGGTCTCGCGAAATTGTCCAGCGTTCGTGTCATCACGCCACCCCCCTTCGCAGTCACGTCTTCCAAGATCTCTTTGGGCGGTGGCTCCTTGCTCCAGTGCGTGCTGATCTCGTACGCGCAGAGGTTCTTGTAGTAGACGTTCTTGATCTGAAAGGCCTGCGCTGCGGTGTACTGATTCTTGCCCACAAATTCCTCGGCGAATCTTCTCCACATCAACGGCTTAGCCTTTGTGTCGGACACCAGGTCATATCCGCCTTCGTCTACTACGCGCTTGTAGAGTGTGAGGAGGTCGATGTGTCGCACGCCGACTTTAGGCTCCGGGTCGAAGCTCGTTCTGGAAGGTGCGAAAAGTGTCAGTCATGTGCATGAGGTCCACAGGCAAGCGAAGTGGCGAGTGGGATTGCAAGACTACACCTACCCTCGTTTCACATGGTAGTCGGTAAGCTTCTTGATGAACTCGTCGTGCTCATCGTTGCGCTCGATACTCTCTCCGCGTCGCGGAGGCATGCTTGCGATACGCTGCCGCCCGTCACTTGTTACACAAGCCTCACCACTACTCCCTCGACTCTACACCGCGCGCAATGCGATTCTCACAAGTACGATCCAGTAGGGTTCAGGTCAGGCGCCTCTCGAAGTATACACCACCAGCCGTTGCGCGTCGCATGCATGCGGCTCTCTCTCCACCTCTGCGATCGTCGCTGCTCTCGCTAGATCGGCCCGTTGAGCTTATTTAACGGGCCGGCTTGGCAATCGATGCGGCTCAACCTCACTTGTACTTCTTCGACCATCACACTGCACCGTACGACGCGTCTGACCTGTGCTATTTCGTCTCGTCTATGGGCGCGTCTAAAAGAACCCGGGCAACATCATCAAGCGGTATTGATAAAGGTTTGTGCACACGAGTTATTGAGCACGACAGCGCTTCCTGGTGGCCATCCAACATGGCTACGGGTATCTGTCTTCCCGTCTTGAAGTTCTCTCACGCGACAACCAGCTTTCGCAATGAAGGCAGCATTCCATGGCAGCATGTCACCTCCGACGAGCTCTTCGTGAAGATAGAAGGAGATGGGGCTAGCGCAGAGCTCAACATGCACATCATACAGCGGAACGATGTCTTGGTATGTTCATGCGGTGATTTTATTTGCCATAGCCCGCTAAACTTTACTCAGGACAGTGTCGATATTGGCAGATTGGTGGATGAGGCAATAGCCATCCGTCATCATGTTCTGCAAGCATGTATACCAATCGAGCAGCTGCCAATCTTTGGGATGACGAAAGATATGCTGCTGGCGGTTCGGTACCGACAACACGAAGGACAGGTCTGAGCTCGAATACACGATCCGTGGGGGCACAGCTGACCGTTTGCTCCCAGGCGCGGCGATTACAACTACGGATGCGCAGTATCTCAGATTGCCAGCAAGTACTTGCCATTTTCCGAAGGCGAGGCATGGAAGTTCGTGATCAGCGTCCTGACACTGCTCGCCCGGACACCAGTGCATCACAGCATCGTCTCCTGACTGCTCGTACTGGTTCGACTCCACAGTATGCCGCCCCGCATCCGCGACCAAACCCCTTTGTTATGGCCCCTTTGGAAGCTGGGAGCTACTCTCAGCAGCGACGGTCGAGCCCTCTACGGCCTGATCATGGCGGCGTCACAGCAAATGGCGAGACTGCTTCAACATCGGTCTACTTCACACGTGATGAGCGCACGACTCCAAGGATGGCGGAGCCCAATCGACCATCGACCGCTCAGATTTTCCAACGTCACTCGAACGAGGTAGCCGGAAAGGACGTTACATCATCTACGCCATTTCACGTTCCAAGTCTACACGCGCCTGGGGCACTGAGCGTTGTCGGCGGAGAACCGCTCACCATCTCCAGTGGATCACATCCGTACGGCCATGGTGCAAGCTCGTCTGGCGATTTCGGAATTCCTCTCAGTCCTGCGTTACTTTCATCCGACTCTTCTGGTTTTCGCGCACAAGCATTCCCTCCAGCCTCGTCTACGACATCGCCATTCCCAGACACACTCGAGCATGAGATTCCCCCACCACGGGAGCTGCCGTTCAAGCGACCGGAAAGTCGTCGGAGTGGGAGTGATCGGTCAACATCAAGACCCTCGACCGCTCTGGAGCTGCCACCACTGCGTAAACCATTGAGTGGCTCACCCACAAAGTCCGATGGGTCACATCATAGCAAATTGAACGCTCGACCAAGCACGGGTTCGCCGCTAAAAAGGACCTTCGACACCTCCCCAGCCGAACAATCAGAGGAAAACATAAGTTGCCCGAATGTCAACTCGCCCCCCAAGCGCTCTCCACTCGAACAGCCCGGCCACGAAAAGTCCATGACCCCCATGGATCAGCTCCTCGCGAGGAAACGGTCGAAGGCGGATACCACCATGAATACCAGGGCGCCTCGTTTGAACAGTCTGGCGGACGCCCCTCACGAAGTAGTGTCGCCACCAGGAACTGCCGTGCAGTCGCCGGTACGACGTGAACATCTGTCGTCCGATGATGCTCTCAGAAGGGATAGTCCGGTCGGTCACATTCTTGCGAGACCCGCTTCCACCACCAATGACGAAGTTTCGGGCCTAGGGCAGTATGCAGCACAGTCCAATGAGGACCGTGCCGCAGCTCTCGAGGAGTTCATGGTTTCGAATCTCGAGAGCAATTCCTTTACTACACTGTGCCAGGACATCGAGAATTGCTGGCAGCGCATCGCGCTTGGTCTTTGAGCTGCACATCTACTTGCTTGCACACATTTGCTGACTTCTCTCTGTACATCAAGAACAATTTTCTGTCAGATAGCTTCCGAACTGCTGTCTTCGTCCTTCGCGGATATGCTGGGGCTTGGCAATTCCAGTATCGAGACATCAACGCAGTCTTTCCTCACAGCCTCCACTTCTTCATGACGCATGCCAATAGCGCCGCCGGGATGATTTCGCTTGAACACTCTGCCTTTCTCATCGCCGTGCAGCTGATCTGCCACTATCAAAGCAAGCATATCAGCCACTGCTAAAGCCACAGTTGTTGATGTCGTTGGAGCGGTTACGCCAAAGCACTCTTCCTCCGATTTGTGGACTGGGGCTGGAAGCAATATACCATCGTCTCGGTCGCTTATGAGCAAGCATTCCTCCCGTGTCATCTTGGAGGTGACAACTATCATGCGCGTCGAAAGCGGGATGTGAGGGCGCAGGTTCAGCAGCTCCGGAGTTTTGCCGCTGTACGAGATGAAAAGCACCACGTCATCTGAACGCACATCTCCCAGGTCGCCGTGCGCTGCCTCACAGGCATGCATGAAGCTCGCAGCGATGCCCAGACTCTTGCAGGTCGCGGTCAGCTTCATGCCTATGTACGCACTCTTGCCGACGCCGCAGATGATCACTTTCCCCCGCCTGCTTTGGCCCTGGAGAATGGCTGCGACGGCATTCGCAAGACTTTTTCTGGCAAGTTCGTTCGTCTGGTAAAGATTGTGAATGTTGGTGACCGCCGCTGCTTGCTCAAACAGGATGGCGGTGGCAGAATCTAGAAGTTTCGTGGACACCCCCTCGCATTCGGAAGCTGGCGGTGTAGGTACTTGGCTCTCCGGCTCAATCGTTCGCCGACGTTTGCAAGGCCGTTCCATTGTGGGAGGGCTGTAGCAGTAGGACTTCGGGGGTAATGCTGTAAGAATAGGAGAGATTCTCACGTGTATTTGGTCTGTATAAGAAAAGAGTGATAGACGCGTTCCAGAACCACAAATAGCGACATGGTGCGATTAAAGCCTTACCGTCCGGGAGGGACCGGTTGGGGCGAGCCAAAACCAGCTCGTCATAGATTATGTGATCATAGCTGCCAGCTTCGCGTCCTTCAGACTCTGAAACGAGACAAGATAAGGACAGGTTCGGACATATGAATGGACTGCACCCCGGAGTAGGAGTCATGGTTCAAAGCTTTAATTCGTTGAGCTCTCGGCCAGGTTTGCGTGATCGGGGAGGTTTGCTCAATTTGGTTAGCTTGTAGCGGACGAGACCGAGTGAATGTTGAAAGTCGAGCCGGTCTGGAGCTGTTAGTGTCTGTCTAGTGGTAATGAGTCGAATTGATCAAGACCAAAAGTCACCTGGAAAAGCTCACCTCGTCACAAGTTCACTTCAACCTCAATCCGGGAAAAATCCACTATAAATTCACTTGGAGACATCACTCCAACCTCACTTGCGCCAAGGTCACTTTGATCTCACGGAGTGATGCTCTAGCCTTATACAAGCTGCCCGTACCTGCGTTAGTCTCAATGGCGTGCCCAGACCCCGCGACTGCAATAGCACTGTGAAGCAATGTCATCCAAGATAGTACTTGATTCGGGGTGGATACGCCATTGACCTCAACAGCTTGTTTGTGACATAACGATCGAAGCATTCTTCTTGCGATCACCTCGTGCTTACTTCGCTCTCATCATAGCGGTCAAAAGCTGCTTACTCCAACTTAGCATAGCCATGGCGACGGAGAACCAAAAGAACCTCGTTTCGAAGAACGAGCAGTATGTCTCGGAGTTCAAGTCGGGGGATCTTGCTCTACCGCCAGCGAAGAAGTATCTCGTTGGTAAGCTATTGAATATGCGCACCTTGATGATCAAAACTGACCGCATCAAAGTGACCTGTATGGATGCTCGCATCGATCCAGCCGCAGCTTTTGGTATAGACCTAGGCGATGCACATATCATTCGCAACGCGGGTGGTAATGCCAAAGATGCCCTTCGTAGCATTCTGATCAGCCAGCATCTGCTCGGGACACGGGAGATAATTTTGGTCAAGCACACCGGTTGTGGTGAGTAGTTCTCCACTACCATACCGACTACCTGCTGAATAGATAGCAGGAATGCTCACCTTCACCAACAGTGATGCCCTGAAACTCGTTGCGCAGCATGCTGGTACCGGCGTGTTGAGCAGCACCTTTGACTTCCAGCCGTTTTCCGAGCTGGAGTCGGCAGTCAAAGAGGATGTCGAATGGCTGAAGGCTAATGGGGCAGTGGTGCATGAAGGTGTGGCTATCAGTGGTTGGATATATGAAGTCGAGACTGGCAAGACCAAACAGGTGGTCTGAGTGTTGCATTTGTCGTCCTGTAGCAGAGTGACGTTTCAAAAGCGCCACAAGACCCGCGTAGGCGCTACAGCGCTGTGCCGCCAACCTTTACTGTAGTATATGGACAGCTTGTGCTGGGCTTCATCTGGTAGGGTCCATCATCGCATCTTCCGGCAGCATTGACTGCTCACCTCACACACTTCTCACATCCGCGTGACAGACAATCCGCAGACTTGCGACTGTGAGGGCCCACATTAAGATGGTACGCAGTCGGACTACCCCTTGCCCACTTCCTTGCCCGCAGTCGCTCATCACACTCCTCCAGGTCAACTGTGCTTCCTTGATCACAGTCTTCATGACCCTGTTCATTGGCATCAACTTCGAGAATCTTGGCTACAGCAAAGCAGAAAGAGAGATCGCTTGGAACGTCTTCGCTGGATCCGTCGACAGCGGAGAGACTCCAGGAACCCAGACCATACTGAGCTCCATTTACATCGCCATTCGGATTGTCCTGTCCGGGTACGGTCTGTGGTCGATGGTGGAAGATTTCATGCTGCGCGGGTCCGAGATGCGCAGCAACACGAGAATGCGCGAGGAAAGCCATGGCACGAGCAACGAGAAGGGGACTTAGAGAGCGTTTTACAGTCAATCCCACAAGGCAACGATGCAGCCTTACTGTCCCGTAGAAATTGCAGCTAGCGGTGACGTCAAACTTCTCTTTCACATGCGCAAAACCACCCATCTGGAAATTGTCATCGGTAAGACTGTGAGTGACAACATGCTTACCACGAGACTTGTAAATCCCGAAACGCGCGCAACGATACCCAGCACTCCCTGTCAAATACTTTGGGGGGGAAAACGCTTTTCATCTAAAAGTTGTCACTCCTTCCTACGGATGACCGTTTCTCTTGGACCCAAAGTTGTCACTGTTCCCTACCTCCTACGGATGACAACTTCTCTTCCCTCATATGATACCTTCTCTCGCCCGATCGGTCCTACTATATCGCCGCGTCATCTGCAATCTCGTTCTGGTGATGGGTATGAGTTGTCACTGATGACAATCCTCATGGTTGAACACATATGAACGTACGATGGGACGGCGTACGGCAGTATCGCATCGGGTTCCGCCCGGCCTCGTTAATGGCGCCAGTATGTATCGCCCTGTGATGACGCTCATTTGCTCTGTCTTTCCCCAGCCCCAGTGAGACCGAACGGTGTCGACAACTCCCTTCCCTTCCTCATGTCTCACTTCTTCACGTCAACTGCGGAGTGACCACCCATGCTTGGCGAAGTCGTCCACGGTTGCAATGGAGATACGGTGGCAAGTGTCACATGTACACCTCACACTCGTACGCTAGGCGCTGTCGATCTTGCGGCGTAGTCGCTCTTTGCTTTTGACGATGTATTGAAGGCGATGGTATTTGTGATCGGACACCAAGTCGCATTCGGGCTCGTGGTCGCAGGACCCGACCGGAAGGTGCCGCGACTACTTCTTGCCTGGGTGCATATCCTTGTGCACTAGATGAGACACTCGTTACGGTCATCGTTGGTGCCTTTCTTTTCGATGCTGACACACTTCGGGCTAACAATGCAGTAATGGTTCCCACACAGGTGCAACCATTGATAGCTGTCCTTGGCCATATTGTCGATATCTTGATCGGCAGCGTACCCAGAGCCAATCCACAATACTGCTAACACTGCTCGCCAGAACATGTCCATGAGGTGCTGCTGGCCGCATCGGCAGTTGCGTCACTCGAAGAAGAAATTGCTCAGTCTCCCGGGACAATTCGACAAATCCAAGAAGTCTCCGCAGCGCGCTTTGTACGTCGCCGCATCTGGACAGGTGGTCAGTTTGTCGTTTCCAGTAAGGCGTCCGCCAGTCGAGAAAAATGCACATCACGTGATGTCGGCCCAGATCCGGTCCGTCAGGTCTCACACGAAATCGGCATCGCCTATCTCCGCAAGCTGTGGGACATCATATCGGAGCAGGGTTCGAAGATGCCAAACCAGTGCTTTGTACCAATATCGCATGCTTGGAATCTCAAGGACAGCAGACTTGTGCTTCTTCGAGACTCGTGCCGTATTGTAGTGGTCGAGCTTTTTGTTCGTGGCCCTAGCAGTATACCAGACATGCTTGAGCAATGCTCCGATTGCGGTTGCGTCCGCTCACACTCTTGCAGCCTCGCGAGCCGCATTGATCCTATGCTGAATGACCTTGTCAATCCTCTGTACATTGAGATCCGCGGCCCTGACATCGCCAGCTCTTTGCAACGACAAGTCTAGAATCTTGGTGGAATAGGGCGTAGACAGCTTTGCACGAGGCAAATATTCCTTCCCAGCCGGAGTAATCACCTGATTCGAGATGGACCGACCGTTCTTGCCGTGCATCGGACTTACCGCCGACGCCCTGCGATTGCGCCATTCACCGTCCACCTTGTAGAAGTCTGGCTGGTCCCAATGTTGCTGCCCCTTGAGAATTTCGTCGGTATGAACATACTGCCAGATGTGGGGCGGGAGACCTAAGTCGTGCGGATGGATTCGGAACAACGGACTGGTGTCCTTCATGACGCCCTTCCTCGTGAACATCGCCGAATACCGTTGACCCAGCCTCTTCTTCGCCCAACCATTGCGACTCTTGCCAGCCCTCGGGGGATCGCACATGTCCTTCATCAGCTGCTTCATATCCTCGCCAATAGCTTCGCCCCCACTCTTAGTAATGGGGTGCTTGATCCCGTCTTGGAATCGCGTTAGCTTCCAGCCAGCCACTCTCGCGACTTCGGTCCTGTTGGTGGGTGCTTATCCGCGAAGTACACCACCTGCGTCCTTGTTGGGGTTGCTCCTTTGGCCGGCGTGGGTTTATACTCTTCATCGAACAACCATAGATCGTCTCGCTCACCGCATCACGCCGCGCAGGTGCGTTTTCCTGCTCAAGCTCTTCCGCTTCTTCCGAGTCCGGCTCGGTCTCAGTCTGCTGCTCGTTGTGTTTGGCTGACGCTTTTGCCGCCGTGGCCTTCTTGCCTAGCGCTAAAGATGGCGATGCTGACGAGATGCCACTGTCTCGACCAGCTTATTTCGCTCTGCGCAACTTCGCCTTTTCCGCCTTCACCTTTTGTGCCAGTACGGGATCCTTCTCTCCCTTCGCGTTTATATATTTTGGCGGTCTGCCCCTGGGCTTTGGTACTTTTTGCTTGTCTTCCGCGCCCGCAGCTGCCTTTGTTGGACGTCCACGTTCTTCAAGCTCATCTTCACCATCCGATGACTGCTCTTCTGGTAGCTGTGGTGCAGCAAGCTGTGTTGGTGTACGAGTTTGGTCGCTATCTTCTTGATGAGGCCGCTTGCCCTGACCAGCCGGTAGAGGAGGCAAAGACATCAGAACGACAGAAGCTGTGCTTTCGCCGTCCGACATGGCCGCCGCTGCTTCAGTTTCTGGGTCCCAGTCAGGGTCGCGAGGTCGGGCTGGGTTACCCTTCTCAAAGTCCTTCTTCAGCTGCTTCCTTCTTTCGATTTCCTTCTCCTTGCGTCGCTGTTTCTTTTCCTCATACGCCCTGACGCGCGTGTCAACCTCCAATTCCAGCTGGTACTCTTTCTCGATGTCGTAGACTTCCGCATCCATCATGTCCTGCATATCCTCAACACGAGCCGCCAGATATTCACGGGTCCATCGCATGAGGCTTCCCAGATACGGGCACCTTGCCCAAAATCGGACCCTGATCGTGCAATACTCTTGTTCTGCCGGCTCCAGAGAAAAGAAGACCTACGTGCGCTAGTGACTCCAATACCCACTTCTTGCAACTTCTTGATGTCGACTGGTGCTAAGTCCGGTACTGTGCCGTCTTCCAGGTTCATGCCTCTAATGATCAGATCATTCATGTCCGGGAAAGCGTTCGCCTTGTGTAGTGCCGGAAGCTCGGGACCGTTATCGTAAGCGGGCTGTCACCATATCTTCGTTTGACACGTATGAGATCACCCCGCGCTGGTGGTCGGCAGGCATTGCCTTCTGGATCGCAAGCACATTGACAGCATGTTCTTCGTCGTCGATGGAGCTGTCATGGTCGGCAGCTGCTTTCTGCCAGGCTGCATGGGTCTGCTCGGCCTCCTCCTTCGCCATGGCCTTCAATTCCAGAGTCTCCTCAAGACATTGCTTGAGGTGGTCACGGCGAGCGTCGGCGAAGCTGTTGCGCACCTTCTCACGCCAGTGGCTTAACGCCTGTGCCATCGTAGAGTGTGTGTACCAGCTTCGGAGGCGTGTCAATGTCGCCAGAACCTTGGCAAAAGATCAATCAAGGTAATTGTAGCTTTGGAGACTGCGCAACTTGTTACCGGGCTCAACGTGTAGTGAAGTATTGAACGAAATCTGTGATCATGTAGTGGTAGAAGTTACGAATGGGGTGAAATTTGGCGGGATAAGGAATTTGCCGGTGATGAATTGCCTGTGAAGAGTTGCACGTGAACAATTGCATGTGAAAGATTGCATGTGATAACCCCTCGAGTCTCAAGGAACTTACGCATCTGCTCACCCGAGTTGTCATCCGTTATTTAGTGTATCGACATCTGTTGCCACCCAACGGCAGAGAGATCTTCTGCCAGATGTGGGAGACGGATCACCAAAATTTCCTAGTTATCATTTCAGCAACAACGGCTTCTAATTCTCCATGCGTACGGCATGGATCAGAACATTTGCGCCAGGGGGATTCCACTATGCAATATCCACCTGGTGGCCGGCATCCTGGCTTCACTCTCCGTATGCGGTGACCGAGACTTGTCAGCCTCCGCAACAACGGGCGACATCTCTTCCTTTGCGCATATCGGCAAGTGTCCCCTGAGATGCGGAGATCGCAACACGCGAGGACTGGCTTTGTTGTTGTAGGTCGACCTATAATTCAGCGTGGTCGTATTGTCGCCGGTGTATCAATCTGAGGCCGACAATGTTGTTGTGCTAGCACCAGGATCGCTAATGCACATGAGCCGTTCTCGTTGCCCTTCATCGAGTTCGACGCAGCCAGGGAGGGTTGTATCGCTGAGGAGGGGGGCCGTCCTGTACCTGCGCCAGCATCCTCGCCCCCACTCTCTTGTTCACTCTCATATGAGCTGCGATGCGTGCCGTGATCGGACAAATGTGATAAGCAGTGCGTTCTATGCCGCGTGGCATGGTTGCTATATTTCAACATATCCGCAAGTGTGCTGCCACTAGGCTGTTGACCTGACGTCTCACTTATCCGAGAGTGGGGCACACGTGACCTTGAGATGCATCGAAGTACTCAAGGTGCCTGTTCTCCTACGACATGGCAAGTATGTCGCAACTACAATGATTGATCTGAACTTTCACCACTTTCACTCACTCGGAGATTGCAAAGATCGTACATCCAAGTATGGATCGTCTCCTAACTTTTGTCTTGGAAGCACACCATTGACTCGTGGGGTATGTTTCTCGTCTAATCATCACGTCCATGCCCCCCTCGGCCTCTGCCACCTCCGTGCCCTCCACGCCCTCCGCCATTGCCGTCTCCGCCGCCATGCTGGCCACCGATCATGCCTGGGTTGCCTCCAAGTCTGACGACTTCGGCCTCGGAGTTCTTGCAAGCCTCTGCGCACTGAGCCTTGAACTCAGGTGCTGCGTTTTGGAGTTCCACACGATCTTGTTTGGCAGTCTCAATGGCTTGCTTCAGCTCTGGGCTCTGTTGCTGGCCCCTGCCACCAGGGCCGTCATTATCATTGTCCCGGCGCCTTCCACCTGGCCCATCGTTATCATTGTCCCCGCGCCTTCCACCCGGCCCATCATTGTCGTTGTCCCCTCGCCTGCCACCTGGCCCGTCATGATCGCCCCGCCTGCCACCTGGGCCATCATTGTCATTATCCCTGCCTCCATGACCCCTTCCGCCGGGCCCATCATTATCGTTGTCTCTGCCGCCATGGCCCCGTCCACCAGGACCGTCGTTGTCGTTGTCATGACGCCCGCCACCTGGGCCATCGTTATCCCCATCGTGACGTCGGCCACCTGGTCCATCATTGTCATTGTCGTGGCGTCGGCCGCCTGGGCCATCGTTGTCACCATCGTGGCGTCTTCCGCCGGGACCATCGTGATCCCCTCCGTGTCCACCTCGTCCGTGACGCTGCGAGCCTGGTCAGTCTTATGTTTGTGATACAGAACGCAAATGTACGAACTTCAGCCATCGTACATAGTTTTGCTTCTTTCTGAGAACTTGAAAGTCTTGAAAGAATTTGAATTGATAGATGGGAAGACTGAACAGAGAAACGAGGGATGGTAAAAGCACTCTAAATACCATGGAAGCCCTTCACATTGTAAGAGCTCGGAACGCCCTTTGACGTAGCCACGTGGGACATCCCCGCACATTGTGTTCTTGGACGACGAAACGATGAGTTGCTTTTTGATCGGAGGTGTTGTGTGTACCAGTCATGAGCCACGAGAGGCCACGGTGGACCACGAGATGTTGGTTCGAAACGCCTAAAGTTGGCCAGGTTCCGTCGATTATGCGAGATCGCAGGAAGCTCTCCTGAGGGGCACATGCGGCCATGTTGCGCGCGCGCGCTAGTAGGACTTTCGCGGTTGGTCTTGACCTTGTTCACTAAGCTATCGGTTCGTCATAGCTTCCGACAGCTCCCAAGTTTCGTGGTTTTGACGAAAGAAGTCGACAGCTCCAAAGGACTCTTTGCCCGCGCCGGATTCACGTGTCACTTGAGTCTGTGCTTGGTGGCATTCTTGTCCTTATAGGTTACTGCTCGTACCTCGTATACATATCGTTCTCGTTCGGTGCTTAGGCGCTGAAAGCTGCCCCCAAGGTAAATACCGAAGCCCGCTGCATCTCACCTCGGTAAGAGCTTGCAAGTTGTTCAGGAACAGGTAAATTCTGCCGTAAACATAACATCCTCCCTATCCCGTCTCTCCACTCTCCTTCTACGTACGACTGTGTCTATAAGTCTCTCTTCCGCTGCCACCTCATAGTCTTTCCATCAATTCCTACAACCCGGAAAGAGAGATTTGCACTACATATGGCTGGCGAGGGAACAATATCGGTCCTGAACGACGAAGTACTGGTAGTACAAAATGGAGACTCTATGCGCGAGTCCAACGCCGAGGTCCACGAAATGACCAAGGAAACACCTTCAACCACACCTCAGCACCACGACTGTGACGTTCTGGTAGTCGGTGCTGGCTTCAGTGGTATAACGGCGATCCACAGGTTCCGCAAGCTCGGCCTCAAAGTCAAATGCTTCGAGTCAGGAGGAGACTTTGGGGGGGTGTGGTATTGGAATAGGTATCCAGGTGCCAGAGTGGACTCGGAGTGCCCTTTCTACCAGCTCAACATCCCGGAGGTCTATAAAGACTGGCACTTCAACCAGCGCTTCTCCGACCATCGTGAGCTGCGAGAGTACATGGCCCATATCGATAAGGTTCTGGGGTTACGAAAGGACGTCACCTTTGATGCTCGGGTTGTGGAGGGAACGTTCGACCAAGACAAGAGTGTGTGGAATATCAAGACCCAGCAAGGCCATACCGCAACCGCCAAGTACCTGATGTTGGCGTCCGGCCTACTCCATCGAACGTATACCCCCGACTTTCCTGGTCTCGAGGACTACAAAGGGGAAGTATACCACTCGGGAGCATGGCCTGAAGACTTTGACCCGAAGGGCAAGAAGATCGGACTCATCGGTGCGGGCGCCACCGCCGTACAGATCACGCAAGAGCTCGGCAAGACTGCAGACGAGCTGACAGTGTTACTTCGAAGGCCGAGCTACTGCTTTCCGATGGGCCAACGCGAATGGACCGCGCAGGAGCAGAGACAATGGAAGACTTACTACCCGGCATTATTCAAGGCTGGAAGGGACTCAGCGGCTGGCTTTCCAGCGGAAAGACACCCTTCTGGTGTGCATGATGTCTCTGAAGAGGTGCGCGAAGCCTTCTGGGAAGATCTCTGGGGGCGTGGCTCGTTCAATTTCGCGCTGGCCAACTATAACAACATTGTGGTCGACAAGAAGGCAAACAGGGCAAGATGATGCCCCTGATCGAGATCGGAAGGGTATATCTAATATGTTTGCAGACCGCCTACGACTTCTGGAGGCGGAAGGTATGCGAGCGCCTTATAGATTCGGAGAAGAACAAGATCATGGCACCTGAGAGCCCGCCGTGCGTTTGAGCTTCCAGCTCGGGTGACAGTGCCGTCGCTGACAAACATTCGTAGCTACTACTTCGGAACAAAGAGAGCTCCACTCGAGCAAGGTAAGCTGCAAGGTACACAGATCAGCCTCGAATGGCTGCTAATGCGCAGCAGACTACTACGAAGTCCTGAACCAGCGGAACGTGCATATCCACAACCTCAGCAAGGTACCACTGAAGTCCTTCCACGAGAAGGGGCTGCTCATGGCCGACGACAAGCTGCTCGAGTTCGATGCCGTCGTGTTGGCAACTGGCTTCGACAGCTACAGTGGCAGCCTAACACAAATGGGACTGAAGAGCAAAGATGGTGTGGCACTGGCAGACATGTGGAAGGATGGCCTGAACACATATCTAGGCTTGACGATTTCGGGGTTCCCAAACATGTTCATGGCGTAAGTATATCAACTCCATCCTCGCAGTACAAGCTGTTAACATACATCAGGTACACACCGCAAGCCCCAACTGCGCTTTCCAATGGCCCTACAATCATCGAGGCACAAGTAGAGACGATCGTTGACATGGTGGCGAAGATGGAGGAGGAGAAGGTCAAGTCCATCGAGCCTCAGAAGGGTGCCGAGGCAGAATGGAAAGCGCTGTGTAACACCATGCTGCAGTACACATTGATCCCACAGACTGATTCGTGGTGGAATGGTGCCAACATTCCTGGCAAAAAAGCTGAGAGCATGATCTATGTGAGTGCTGCATATTCTGGTGTTGAGACCGATTGCTGACCTGCCTTGGATATAGCCCGGGGGTATCAATATGTACGAGGCGCAATGCCGCGAGACGATGGACGGTTGGAAGGGTTTCGACGTCGTCACGGCGGCATGATCTCATCAAATAGAACGTATAGCTTACACTATGATGGGCATTTAGAGCATGCTCTGAACACTACATTCGACGAATGAATTGTCATGTAGAAACTGTATCTCGTTAGACGTACTCAAACAGGCAGCGCAGTCTTTAAAGTAGATCACACTATGAGGACTGTGGTATCCCTGGACCGCACTGTTCTTCGTAGTGCGCAGTGCGCACAAAAAACACACCTCGGTCCAAATATACCGCAACGCTATGAGGACTCGGTGTCGATCGGCATAGGGCGCGAGAAGCACCGCTTGTGGGAGGCATCAGTCGATTGATAAGGTCGTGACTCGGCACCAAGGTCGCAAATCCACGACTCCTCTTTTCTGGAAGCTCAAAACGTCGACCGGGCCATATTACTCCATCGTCACCAGGCTCGCGTCGCCAGCTATAGCCAACATGGCGAAGAGACACAAGATCGTAGCTCTCGACAACTGGGTCAAACCGCCTGAACTATCGTTTGAACACGATCGAGCGCACTATCCCAGCACAACGCTAGAACAGTTACCAGAGCGGATGAAAGACGCCACTATCATTATCGTGTCTGGCACTAAAGTGACTCGTGCCGGTATAGAAAGCGCACCACATCTACAATTGATCGCCGTACGTATCGACCTGAGTCCATCTCGTCTGAGACCTTTCAGACATCTGCTGACTCTACGTCTTGTGCAGGCCAATGGCACTGGAACAGACCACATCGACAAAGACGCAGCCCGAGAGCATGGAGTGGCTATCTGTCGAGTCCCAGCTCAGAACACGGATAGCGTGAGCGAGCATGCGTTTGCACTGTACTACGCTGTTCGACGACGAATTGTCGACATGCATGGTATCACAATGGACGGGGAGACCTGGACAGCCAACACGCAGCTAGCTCTCAAACTTGGAAAGCCACCGAGGACGAATTCCGAGGAGACTTTGGTCGTGGTAGGCTACGGTGCTCTAGGGATGAATGTTGAGCGGATAGCAAAGGCGTTGGGTATGAGAGGCCTGGTTGCGGAGCGGAAAGGTGCATCCGAAGTCCGAGACGGTCGAACAGCGTTCAACGACGCCATCAGACAAGGAACGGTCTTCGTGTTTGTGACGCCACTAGAGGACGGAACGAGGGACATGATAAGCACACCAGAGCTCGAAGCCATGGATTCGACTGCATTGCTCATAAACGTCGGCCGAGGCGGCGTCATCAACGAGGCAGCGCTGGCGAAGGCGCTGAGAGAAGGCCAGATCGGAGGTGCGGCAACAGATGTCTTCGAGCATGAACCGGCCACGAAGGAGAACTGTCCGCTGCTGGATCCTTCGATACCAAATTTGGTACTGTCGCCACATGTAGCGTGGTACTCGAAGAGGACCATCGAAGGAACGATCCGGACGGTGAAGGCTAACATTGAGGGTTTCGTAAATGGGCGTCCGCAGAATATTGTCGTGCCTGGGAAGAGAGGCGGGGGGGATACACCAAGCTCTCTGTAATAACTTACATATCGTTGAGTGTGAGGATCCAGATACAACGTAGAGGAGAGGAGAGGGACGTATAGAGGAAGAGAAGAAATACATTGCGATCTCAGAAGTGCGCTTGTTGCCGCCAGGAGAACAAAATGCACTACCTGTACCACCAACTTGTTCTCGCGAAGCTGGCACAAACCACAAGTTGTTCTTTACTATTTGATAGAAAGGAGTACGAATATAATAGAAGATTAAAAGATATAGAGAAAGGAAATAGAAATGCTAAGCTTTGTGGCGCAAAGCGTTGCCATAGGCGACCGCTCGGATCTCTGCGTTGGTACCTTATTTCCGACCGTTTGGGACTTGGATATTGTGCATTCCGTATAGACTGAACAACGAACAAAGCATTGAGAGGAATGCCACCTCCCTCGCGCGACCCCGAGTCTCCAGCGCGGCGAGAACGAAGAAGAAGAGCACGACAGCGCATTGACAGCGAAGGCCACCATCGATCCCGAAGACGAGACGAGGAAGACTCACCGCAAGCCAGCCCGTCCAAGGAGAGACCGAAGAGAAGTCGAAAGGAACGGTCCACCTCGCGGAGACCGGAGTCAAACTACAGCAAGTCGGCAAGTACCGCACTTTCGTCGGCGCAGCTAGCCCAGCTCGACCAACTGAACCGGAAGCTGGGATGGAACGAAAATGCTGGCATGCGAAGGCCGCAGGCGGCAGACGACGACGAGGAGACCCGAGCAGAGTACGATGACGACCGAGAGCGGGAGCAAGAAGAGCGCGAGAAAGAACGGGAGCGCCGGCGGCAGGAGCATCGCGAACGCAAACGGCGACGAAGAGAGGAGGAAAAGGCAGCGGCTGCAGCAGCGGCTGGAGCGAGACAAGAGGACGAGGAGGACGAGGAGGAGTACGACAATCCCAAGCACAAGCGGTACCGACGGCAGGAGCGGCGAGTTGCCAGCGGTCAGGCACTAGAACGAGGCTCGCATTACCAGAGCGAGAAGCACACTATACGCGACGACGCACGGCGGCGAGACGGTAGTAGCAGTGATCCTAGTTACGACGAGGAAGCACGCCGACGGAAACGCAAGCGCTGGATATGTATTGGCGCGGGAGTCTTTTTGGTCGTCCTCATCGTTGCGATAGCAGTTGGTGTCACTGTGAGCAAGAACAGCGGCGGCGGCGGCGACTCCAGCTCGGATACCTCAAGCTCGTCCGGATCGGGACCGCCTTCAAACAGCAATCTAAATGGCGTCTCACAGTCGAGCATACCAGCAGCTGCGAAAGGAACATATTTGGATCCATTCGACTGGTACGACACGACCGACTTCAATGTCACTTATACCGATGCGAAGGTTGGTGGCCTATATGTTATGGGCCTGAACAGTACGTGGAACGATGATACCAAGGCTAACGACAATGTGCCTGCTCTGAAGGACAAATGGCAATATGGTACAATGCCGATACGCGGGATCAATATCGGCGGCTGGCTGAGCATCGAGCCGTTCATCACGCCGTCCTTGTTCTCCGAATATAGTACGAGCGATGGAGTTGTAGACGAGTGGACTTTGTCAGAAACATTGGGCTCGACCAATTTACGAACCACCTTGGAGCAGCATTACTCGTCTTGGGTTCAAGAGTCTACCTTCGCGGAGATGCAGGCTGCAGGCTTCGACCATGTTCGCATACCCTTCTCCTACTGGGTGGTCACGACTTACGAGGGAGATCCATACCTACCAATGGTTTCTTGGCGGTACCTGTTACGTGCTATCGAATGGGCGCGCAAGTACGGGCTCCGGATCAATCTGGATCTTCATGGCGCGCCAGGCTCACAGAACGGATGGAATCACTCCGGTCACCAAGGAGACATTGGTTGGTTGAATGGCACAGATGGCACAACGAACGGCCAGCGGACTATCGACATACATAACCAGCTGTCGATATTCTTCACGCAACCGCGGTACAAGAACATCATCACGCTTTACGGATTGGTGAACGAGCCTCGCATGACATCCCTCGACAAACAGACAGTGATGACCTGGACTCAGAATGCAATCACCACCATTCAAGGGAACGGCTACGACGGTTTGATCATCATAGGTGATGGCTTCATGGGTCTCGACAACTGGCAAGGTCTCCTCTCGGGTGTGCAGAACGTTGTGCTTGATGCACATCAGTATGTCATCTTCAACAACGACCAGATCGTCCTCCACCATCACGACAAGATCAACTTCGCTTGCGCGGGATGGACATCGCAGGCAAAGCTTTCGATGAACACAAATACTGGCTTCGGTCCAACAATCTTCGGCGAGTGGTCGCAAGCCGATACCGATTGCGCGCAATACCTCAATAACGTCGGCATCGGATGCCGCTGGGAAGGCACACTGAACATGATCGATACACCGGGTGGTTCGACAAGCGGCAGTGTTCTGACACCAATGTGTCCAACGGACAACAACCCGCGCTGCTCGTGCGATAGTGCCAACGGTGACCCATCGAGCTACTCGGACGGATACAAACAGTGGTTGTTGTACTTTGCTCAAGCGCAGATGGATTCTTTCGAGTACGGTTGGGGTTGGTTTTACTGGACATGGCAGACGGAGAGTGCGACACAGTGGAGTTACAAGGATGCACTTGCCAACGGGATCATGCCTGGGAAGGTTTACGACAGGAGTTGGGGGTGTAACGCTACGCTACCACCTTTTGGGGATTCTGATCTGCCGGAGTACTATTGAAAAGACCACGGGGTTGGTTCAGAGTGTATATATGGATGGTCAACTTGCATAGATGAATTTGAAGAAATGGTTCCGACGGGAGCGACTATTGGACTGTGTATCCTCCATCAATGACCAAAGAGTGTCCAGTAATCCAGGCCCTGGTAGGTCACATTAGCACTTTCCTATTCCAGCTTATGAACAGATCTTACGCTTCATCGCTACAAAGAAACAGAGCCGCGTCTGCGATGTCCTCAGGGCGACCGAGTGCGTTCCAGGGATGAGATGCCGCCAGAGGGTCTCTGACGGTTGGGTCTGCGGTAAGCCCGGAGATCATTGGGGTCTCGACGAAGCCAGGGCATAGGGCGTTGATGTCTGGTGCATGAACATCGTTAGTACACCGGCATCAAGTCAGACTTCTCGGAGACGCTTACGAATGCGATCTTTGGCGTAGTCGATTGCCATCTGTTTTGTCATCCCAACGACTGCGTGCTTTGCTACATCTTTGTTAGCGTTCGAGACCAGACAGTTCCGGCAGCTGATGACCGACAAGGCACATAGCAAGTTGTGTTGGGATACGCAACCAAACCAAGCATACTCGCAGCATTCACGATCCAGCCTCGCGTCTGCTCGCCGCGAGCATTCGCCCCTCTCGGTTCTTGCTCGAGCATCTGTTTCAGGGCGTGCTTACAACACAGCCAGACGCCGCGCGTGTTGATGTTGTGCAGTCTGTCGAAGTCGGCTACATCAACCTCGTGGGCCCGTTTGTCCATACCCTGGGCTATCTCCACAGTTATGCCTGCGGCTCGTCAGTGCTACATCAAACTTTCAAGGAACGGATGATATTGTGCCGTACCGGCATAGTTGCAGATAATGTCGACACGACCACCCCAGCTGGCAGCCTCCTTCACCATGCTTGATATGTTGTCCTCGCTAGTGACATCGCACTTGACAAAGATCGCCTTGTCGTTGCCATGCTTTTTGTTGATCTCCTTCTCGACGTCGTTCGAAGTGATATCAGCAATCACAATGCGAGCACCTGAGTCGGCAAAGCGGAGTGCGGTGGCCTTCCCAAGTCCAGAACCTCCACCAGTAATGACGGCCTGAATTATAGAGTCAACCTATTGTTCTTGTGCAAGAGAAAGATCGGATCTAAGAATTGAGCTCACGATTCGGTCTTTGAGTCGGCTGTCCATGTTGTTTCGTTACTGGTACAAGTTCGGAAAGGGTTTAAACCTTGTGAGTATGACGTTGACACTCTGATATGGTCGTCTCGAAGTTCCTAGCTAGACGAATTTCAATCACAGTGACGGGCAACACGAATAACCTCTATGGCCGTGGCCTGAAATTGCGGACGAAAAGTATCGGCACAAAACCAGAGCCCCGCAAAGCGTGCAGAGCGGGGAGTTGGGGAGGCCTGGTGGATTGGGGCAGTGACGTGAGGAGAACTCGCAGGAAGTTCCAGACCCGGCCTGCAGTCAAAATAGGATGCCGAAGAAGCACGCGTACTTCCGCGCTCAGAGACAGACTGTTCTTATCGAGTACAAGGACCGAGATAGCAGTCTGACGGCTTACTAAAGCTGCCATCACTACTTTCTCTCTAAGTTCTTGTGCAACACTTGCTGTCTCATAAAGAAGCTCACAAATGCAGTGAGTATCGCGAAGCCTAGCACAACCACCCACACGCCTCGAAATGCGTCGACGTACGCTTCGATCGCTGCATCGCGCCATCCGCGGCTCAAGTGCTTCAGCTCATCCACATTATCCCGTATCCTTCTGATCTCGTCTTCGGCTCCAGGTTTGTCGCCGAGACGTTCGTAGAGTCCTTTCTTGAGGAGATTTTGGAACACAGCGCTAGCGATCGTGATACCAATACTGGACCCTGTAGACCGGAACGCATACGATGCTGAAGTTATCACAGCTTGGTATTTGTGATCCACCGCAGCGATGAGACCAATGAGCGTAATGGTTATTATCGAACCGTAAGCCGTCCCGATCACGAAGAGATAGATATATGGTGGAATGTCCGCTACGGTGGCCTTGAACGTGGCCAGAACCAGCGAACTGCCAGTTACCATCAGGATCTGGGTTATGATGTTCAGCCACCAGTATTTGCCAGTCGCTCGCATGATGAGCCCCGAGCTGAGAGATCCTAGAGCAGTGCCGGCCGACTGTGGTATGAAGAGCACACCTGCGCGAGTTGCCGAAAGTCCTTTGATGATTTGGAAATATATTGGGCCATAGTAGATTAATCCAAACACAGACATCGTGGCAAACCAGTTAGTGAGGCACGCTGCAGCGACCGTCTGATTGAGTAGTAGTCGTACCGGAATGATCGGCTCAGAGGCAACTCGATCCTCGATGTAGATAAATGCCAGGAAGAACACAACACTGAGTGGAAGTGATACCAGAACGATCGGATGCGACCAAGGGACGATGTTGCCGCCCGAATTGATTCCAAGAAGTAGCAGCACCAGGCTTGCAACCAGTGTGAATGCTCCCAGGAAGTCCACGCGGCGGATCTTGTCGGTTTCCGTATCCTTGACCGGAACGTCCACGGAAAGAAATGCGGCTATGCCGCCGACAACGATGAATGGCACCTGTATGAAGAACGCGTATCGCCATCCGATGGAATCGTGGATTGCTCCGCCGAAGACACCTCCCAAGCCCATACCAGTGCCGAACACGATATTGCCGAAACCTTGCCAGACACCACGTTTCCGCAAAGGGATCAGGTCGGAGCCCACAAAGGTGGAGATGGTGTTGAGACACCCTCCGCCGGAACCAGCGACTACCCGTCCAAGGATCATGACCCAGCCCGAGGTGGCGAAGCCACATATTAATGTCCCTGCGGCGAAGAAAACACTTGCGAAGGCGATTCCGGCACGACGGCCGTATATATCCGTGAGCTTTCCTGACAATGGCTGGAACGCTGCATTTGCTATGAGATATCCAGACGCTATCCAGGAGAACAACGTGCCAGAGTTGAAAGATGCCGTTATCGGTCCCGAGAGTGTGGCGACGATGGTGGCATCTATCCCGAGTTAATGTCTGATGCTTATTCGAATATGACAGAGACTTACCTAAGGCAGCAAAGAATGTGCACACCCAGAGACTTGACATCGTGAGCAGCAGCTTTCTCGTGCTTGGCTCGTCAGCGATGGGTACTGCACCAACGTCGTGCTCTCGTTGTTCTTGCTCGGCTTGTGCTTCCAGGGTATCTTCGCCATCTCGTTGCTGGCCATCCGTACGGCCGAGTAATGGTGAGTGCTCATCAGCATCCACTGGCTCGGGCGCCAACACTTTCAGACTATCATTTCTCTTCGCCATCGCTGTTAGTTGAGGTGATATAACGTCGGCAAAATTATAAGTTATAATGGAATTACAGGCAGGGAAATCGAAGTCGGTTTTTACTCGGACTATGGTGGGCTGTAGCGACATAAAAGGACAGAATTCAAATTTGGCTCTCCCTGTATAGTAGCTTCTACCAGCGTTAACTAGCGCTATATATGTCTTTTTTTTACACCCTTTAAGTGTATTAGTACCGTATAATAGTAGTTCTATCGAAATAATAATATCTAATTATAGGATTCGTCGTAAAGTTTATCTATACGTACCGTATATAGTAATAGTAGCTACTGTTTATATAGGCTCTATTACTACTTACGTTCACTACGAGTATTATTTAATATTACTATATAATATAGGTATATACTCGTAAGTAGGTTATATATAGTATTTACCCTCTCTTACTTATACTACGCCTATCTACTTCTTTCTTACCTTCCTCCTTTAATACTAAACTTTATATTATAGCTTATCTACTACATTATATCCTCTCTTCTATCTATTATTATTTAGATCTCCCGTATAAAAGCTTTACTCTTATATCTACTATTATTATACTAGCTAAAATTAATATTAAGAAGTATATCTTTATACTAGATCTAGAGAAACGAACTCTAAGGTGTATCGACGTTAGGAAGAAGAGGGTAAGGTAGCCTTTTAGTAAGGAGAGGATAAGTTTCTTCTAATATTATATAGCTTACAAAGCTTAGTTTTATACTTAGTCGCGATTAGCTTAAGTTCCTTAAGAAGGCTAAAGAGAAAGCTAGTTATAAAGAGGCTAGAATTTAGCTTAATAATATCGACGAAAATAGGACTTTTGCTATTACTAACTACCCTATATATATTAATACGCTATTAATCGGGATATTATATATATAATACTAAAATATACTTTTAGCTACTCGCTAACGTACGTATAGTAGTACGAAATTACTACTTAGGTATAATAATTATAAGAAGTATATATATAAGTACCTAGGTAGAAGGCTAAGTACCTACTTTAAATTAGGGCCCTTCTACGTACATTATCTCTATATAATATCTACTTAATAATCTCTACTAACGTATATATAGTACTATATAATATACGGAGACTTTTATAATAGTATTTATAGTAATTACGTCTAGAATAGCGATAGCGCTACCTACTCGTATAGTAACGAGAACTAAGCGAAGATTAAGAAGTAAATAGAGGAAGTATTATATAGAGAGAGGAAAGAGAAAGAGCGTCTAGAGCGTCGTAAGCGACGTAGTATAGTACCGCTAGAGATAGAGTAGAATACGGAGAACTCGGAGAAGTAAGGGTAGCTATTAGTAGAGATAATATATTAAGTAGTAGAAAATCTAATCTTAAGCGATTATATAGGAGCTAGAGCTCCTTATAATATCTAGAGGCGTAGATACTAGAGTTATATTATATTAGTTAGTTTCGAGATCTTCTCCCTTCTTACCCTCCTCCTATTCTACTCCTAGTAACTTACCTATATTAACGATATATCTCGGTCTAGTTTCTAGTACGATAGTACTATATAATAGTTATCTAGCTACTTTCTTAATATTATAGTACTACTCTATATATATCGCGGGTAGAATATTATACGGTATATTCTCTAGCTAAGCTATTTTTTTATTTAATCTTTACTTAATAGTAAGATTTCCGCCTATATAATAGGCCTCTCTAGAGATAAAGTATAGCTTCTACGAGGTTAGAACTAACCTATATAATACCTACGAGCTCGGTTTTGCTATATATTATATACTATTTCGCGTTTAGTATAGTAGCGCTAGCTTTATATAATCGGTTATATATAAATTCGTATAAGTAGTAATTTTATAGTATTAGTATTATAGGCTTAGAGAGGGCTTTATAATAGCCTTTACTATACTTTATATAGCTAAAAGCCGCGTATATTATTATATATTTAGCTTCGTATTTACTTATTAGTTACCTATCTACCCTCCCTTTCTTAATTTCCTCCTTAACTCTAAAATTCCTTCTATAATATATCTACTATTTTATATACTTCCTTCGGCTTAGTATTAATATAATCTCCTATATAAAGGCTCCTTACTTATATCTACTACTACCGACCTTATTATACCTATTAAATAGAACTACCTATAGGGGTACGATAAGAATAGCGTCTATAGCTAGGATATAACTAGAGATACTATAAGTTCTAGCTACTATACCTTTATCTTAAGAGAACGAAAGTTTATTCTAATATTATATAGCTTACTAAAGCCGGTTTTAACCTCTTCCCTAAATAGCTTATAGTTATAAACTCGAAGGAAGGGATCGAGATTAAGATTCGTAACTAAAAGGACGATATTAAGTTCTATAGCGTCTAACCTAGTAGAATTAATATACTATTAATCTAAAGCTAGTATATATAATACTAAAAGATACTTTTAGTTACTCGCTATTATACGTATACTAACTATTACTTAGTAGTAAGATTAAGAGGAAGAGGGATAGTACTATAGTAGAGTATTTAAGGTATATTAAGGGTATAGGGCTATTCGAAGTAAGTTATCTCTATATAATAAGTACTTAATATTCTCTACTAACGTATCTAAAGGAATACCGTACTCTTATAAGCTTCGCTTATAGGTATTACGGTAACTATAAGTTCTACGACTAATCGATACTTTATAAGTACTATTTAGGGTACGCTAGTAAGACGTTCGCAAAAGAGGAGGAGGAGAAGCCTATATAATAGGCGAAGACTAAGAGTAGTAGAGAAGTAAGTATACTAGTACGTATAGGTATAATAGTAGACCCCCTATCGCTAGAGAAAAGGAAGGAGAGAAGGCTAAGCTAAGAGTAGTTACTAGTAGATATAATATATTAAGTAGTAGATAACCTAATTCTAAGCGATTATATAGGAGCTAAAGCTCCTCCTAATCTCTTAAAAGCGTAGATAATTAGCCTATCTTAAGCTAGTAATATTTAAGAATATTAAGATTTTAGACTCTACCTCGCCTACTTCCCGTTCTAAGCCTAGTAGCTATACTACTATACCGATATTAACTCTCTATATTAGTAGTACAACGGTACTATATAATAATCTATTAGCGTATTTCCTTATATAATATCCTATATATATATAGTTTTACTACTTCTCTATTAGGTATTTATAATCTCGAGGCTTTATTTATATCTCGACTTTCTTTACTTTACTTTACTAAAACAAAACTTTAGTATTATACCGCCCTACTCTCTTACTCTTAGACTTATCGTAATATTATCTCTTTATTCCTATATAATCCCTAAAGCCCTTAAAATACCTACTAGCCGTCGCCCTAAGCTATCTAATAAGCTCGTTAATAAGCTTATCTCCCTTTACTAGGACCTAATTACGAACTTCTCGTAGGCTAACCTTATTAACTACTATCTATCGCTAGAGATTAACGTTAATATCCGTATAATCCGCCGTATTCTTAAAGACCGTAATATCTAGAAAAACGGTATCTATATATCGACTACGGAGCTACGTCTATATATTATCGAGATATTCTTCGATAAGTAATTACTAGACGCTCTAATATACGAGATCCTAATAGACGACGGCTACGTTATAAGTTAACGGTATCTTATATAGATTCGTCGTACGATAGGCCTAAAGCGTTAGTATACTATTAATAAGTATACTAATATAGAGGAAGAATTCTAAGTAGCGGTTTAGAAGGAGCTAGACGCTAGCTCTATTAGTAATTATAGAAAGGTCTTTTTATATACGTACTTCCGATTAAGGTATATACTTATTAGTAGGTAAGTATAACGCTCTCCTCTTATCGCCGTTTACTTAGAAGGTAGCTAGCTCTATAAATCTCGAGCTATAAATTTACTAATTCTATCGAGAAACTAACTATTCTCTATCGTTAAGGAGCTTAACCCCGTTAGAGTATATAATTAACGTTATCGCCTTAAGCGTCGTAGAGGATAGTATATTATACTTAGACTAGACTTCTACTAGTTACTAGACGCCTACTATAAATTTAAGCCTTTTAGTATCTAAATTTACGCTAGTATTAATACCTACTCGCGTTATATTATCTAGATCTATATTAGCGTTAGCTTACGTATAATAGTATCTATCTATACTTAGCTCGCTTATACGTTTAAAGAACGTAAGTAGGCCCCTTACCTTATCTACTTAGATAAGGGTAAGGAAACGCTTATAGTAGCCGACGTAGCCTATAAGTATACGAGGAGAATACGTCTAAATAATTATATATTTCGTAGCGTCTAGTACTTCGGAACGAGTACCCTTAATATTTAGATCGAGTTATAGTAGGGATAAATATCGAGAGGGCAAATATACTTTTAGTTAGTATATACTATAACCCTCTATTATACTCTAGTATCGATAGATCTCTACTCTCTACGCTATACTACTATATAATATATATTTATTAAGCTTCGCTAATCTTATTATAGGCGTACTTCGAGGAGCTCTAGGCTAGCGGCCTCTACTATACTAATTTAAAGGCTAATCGTATCGTAATAAAATACGTATATATTCCGATTATCTATACTTAAGCTCTTACGTTTTATAAGTTATAGAATATATATAAGATCCGTAAGTAGTATAACTAGCCGAAGAGTATTAGTAAGTTACTAGTAGTTAATTATAGATATTCGAAAAAGGAGAACTATAGTTACGCTATTAACGAACTATTCGTCGATAGCTTACTAGATAGTATATCTAAGTAGGGTTTATATAGATTAATACCGTCCTATAATAAGCGCTATATTAATTATACTCGTAGATCTTAACGAGTTCCTTCTACCTTAGACGGCCGATATCTATAAGTAAGCCCTTATCGCGTAGGGTTTTCCTAATAGTCGGGTCTCGCTAGTAGGCTTTATATAGAGTATCGGTAAGTATACGTATATAACTACGTATCGTTCGCTCCGTCGTACTCTTAGCGAAATTCTTACCGTAGGAATATACGAGCTTAACGAGACGCTACCGCCGTTAGGCGGTCATTATTAGTAGCCTAATATTTATACCGACGTAATAATATAGTATAATAGCGAAACTAATAATAAGACTACCTTAATAAAGGTAGAGCTCGAAAATAAGGGGCCGGATAAGATAATAAAGGAGGAAGACTTTAACCCTTTCGAGCTCGATCTAGATATATAATTTAGCCGCTATAGCTAATAAATCTTTCTAAATGTAATCCCGTATTTCTATATAATTATTAAACTACAATCTCTATTAATTAATAATACCTAAGCTACCGGCGTTCTAGACGTAGATATACTTAATTAAATCTAGACTTAACTATACCGAGTACTTTAGGGACTAGATAACCTATAGATACTATATATAGCGAAACCTAATACTACTAGATATTCTTATATAATCCTATTATAAGAAGAAACGCTTAAAAGAACTTCTAGGAGAAGGTACTAAAGTCTTAAGTCTTCTTTCTAATAACGAGGATAATAATATCCTAAGTACGTTATATATCTTTAGTAATAGTAAGATTAATAGAGTTATTAGCGATTATATAGTAGCTAATAATACGATTAAACGGTAAGGTAATCTAGATAGAGCTACCTTTAACTAGTCGTAAGGTAGTACTCGTAACGCGAGTAGTATTCCTCTATTATAAGATAAAACTAAGGTACCGATATAACTACTAAAGGTACTAACGACCTTAAAATACTTTAATATTCGTATATAATTCTTACTCTATATATATAATACGGAGCCTAGCGAAAACGACGACTATATAAACTAAGTATAGATATATAAGAAGATTAGTAAGTTAAATTAATTAGATATATAAGTAGGTAACGATAACGAGGAACTATTATAACTCTAAGCGTTTATTACTATATAATACTAATAGATAGCCGTAAATAGTAACTCCGTTTAGTCTCTACGTCCTAAATAGTAAGATCGAGAGTAAAGATAGCTTAGCTCGGGCTCTTACCTATAAGTACGAGGTAGATAGCGTTATCGATAACGTTGTAAACGAAGAGTTATTTATAGCCTAGATAGGTTTTAAGGACGGACCCGTCTAGATTAAACCTTAGTCGTAGATAGAGGATACTACCCTAGAATACCTCCTTCTATTAAGGGCTAGCTATAGTAAGAAGGAGGTCGTAGGCTAGGTAGACCTCTATATTTATATTATAAGATCTATATAATCTATAAATAGTAGGTTCGCGAAAGGTTTTAATAATATAGATAACGTACTTAATACTACTAAACTAAAGTTAAAGGCTAAAAGACTAGACGAGAAAAAGGAATAGATCCTTAAGATAGAACTACTAGAGGTCTCGATAATAATAGAATACGGACTAATTAAAGAGCTTAACCTTATTATATACTATATAATACCTCTCTAATCGATTCGTACTAATCTAAGAGTAGGATATACCTTCGTTCGACGCTAAGGTAAAGTAGGAGGAGGTAAAGTAGGAGGAGGTAAAGTAGGAGGAGGTAAAGTAGGAGGTAAAGCTAGAGAAGTAGCCTAAGAAGTAACTAGCTATAGCTCTAAGAACCGCTCTATTAGAGCCTAAGTTACTAATAGTATATTATTATATACGTTGTTACTCTTATACTAATAAGATAGTTCGGCTAGTTAGTAACCCTACTAGTTTTAAACGCTTCTTATAAGCGTAGTTGCTCCCTTATATTATCTCCGAAGATAGGCGGATTAACGTAGTCTAAATCGCTTAAAGGGGGTTTAGAAAACGTTATATAGTCGTTAAGTAGTAGTATTAATATAGAAGTAGGTATAGGAGGACCTATAGACGGTACTCGAAGGAAAAGGTCTAGGAAGTAGAATATTATGTATAGGCCGAATCTACTTACTCCTTATATTATAACTAAGGTTACGATATACTAGCTACTACTATAACTATAGGTAAAACGGGATTATTACGTATAATTAGCACTCTACTTCCTCTTCTAGACTAGTAATTAACCGGGGAATACTTCCTTTACATTCCCTATCATATGTAGCTAATAATTGAATTCTGTCCTTTTATGTCGCTACAGCCCACCATACGGACGGGGAACGGACTCTACCAAACCTTAAAATTGGCGTTGATCAGTGAACTTTCCATCGATATGCCTCGTCTCTTCTCAGTTGTTGGCATCTCGATATCATAAGGCGGTAACTACTTCAGTAAGGGCGCTTATCGCATATCATCCGAAGCAGGCAGAACCATTGCGGATTCGCACATGGCTAGTTGTGCAGCTCAAATGACACTTTCAACCACAATCGAACATATTGATAGCAGTTGTGGATCAGGTAGCAGCAATGAAGCAAGGCGGAGACAGAGAGCCGGAGGAATTGATAGTCTCGAGGGGAACAGATCGGCACCGTACATATGGGATTAGTTGCTCACGGCGTGCATCGCGACTAATCAACTCTTGTTGTTCTCCTGTATGGCAGCACGCATCTGTCGACCCTTCTGCTCCGCACTCGCGGCAGCGTGGGCATTCAGATTTCCTGCTCCGGCTCCTGCTCCTCATGTCAGCACGATATGGGACGAACTGCAGAAAACGATCCAGCCTACCAGAGCCCGAAAGTTGTTCCTGACGTTCCTCTTTCGAGCTTCCGTCTGGCGCGGTCTCCCTCTTCGACTTGCTGGAGAAGGCTCCAGAGAGCGCACCAAAGACGTTCAGATTCAGGCCGGCCTGGGTGGCATGTTAGCGGTCTTGTTGTCATAGGTGCTGATGCAAAGTATGGGTCGGGATCTGTGCCTTGGGGGGCTACAAAAGCATACACTACCGCTGGCACTGGCGCTCTGTTCTTTGCTCTCCATCACGCCCTGGTTGCCGCTCTGAGCGACCTCCTGGTCCGACTTCTTGGTCACTGCTGAGGATGACATCTTCTTGTGGAGCGATCGTCACGAAGCTGTGTACGAAAAGGCGGGCTTTGAGCTTTGTTGTTGAGCTGCGTCCTTAATTGTCTTTCCCTTCAAATGACCACCAGATCTGCAGGAAGTTATTATGGTATTGAAACGTTAGTCTCGTGCTTCTAAACCGGTTTCGAATTGTTGCGTCACGGGTGGAGTCAAGCCACACCTGATGAGGCTCAAAAGTCTTAGCAACTCTACTCGAGAGAAGGGTATGAGTTTGAGGCACATAAAGCGTTGAGCTGGAAATCTAAGTCTGTAAGTGTTAAGCAGTATGAGCATATGCACAGATACTGTGGCTGTTTCCATACAGCGGTCCTCCAAGAAGCCAGCAAATCGGGCTCGATCATGATCTGAGAGCGTCATCATCCACGCCAGTCCACATACCAAAAACTTAGACTGCGATGCAATATATCCATACAGTATCACCGGCAACCGCTCTTCGTGTTCGAGCTGATATCCATTTCGCACCGTGCGATTGCCGATCTTTTCCATCACCACCTTATTTCTAGGTCTTGTCGCCAGCCCTCAGCAACTGCTGAATATCTGCCAGGCGCCCGGTGGTCTTGACTTGGTCGCGCTTGCTCTCCCTCTCGGAGAAAGCCAACTTCATCAGCTTGCGCTTCTCCTGCTGGATCAATAAGGTACCCTCTTCGATGCTTTTGTTCATGACAAGGCGAAAAACCCGTGTTTCTTTCTTCTGCCCCAATCTGTGCACACGATCCACTGCCTGATCTTCGATAGCAGGAGCCCACCACGTGTCGGACAAGATGATCTGGTTCGCAGCAGTGAGGTTCAGACCGACCGAGCAGACGCCAAGAGACGCCAGCAATATCGTACACTCCGAGTCCTTCTCAAGTCTCTGCAGAGCTGCATCGCGCTCTGGCGCTTTCATCGTCCCGTCAATGCGGCAGTATTTGTATCTATCGCGATCAAGACGTGCTTGTACGATATCCAGAAAGCGGGTCCACTGCGAGAAAATGATGGTCTTGTCCCCCTCAGTCTTGGTGGCCTTCAGAATCTCCATCATCGCGTCCAGCTTACTGCTCGACTGCGTAAGGTCCATCTCATCGTCCGCTTTCTCATCGCCGCAGTCGTGCTGCGGTGCGACGAGACAAGTATCATCATTGAGTTCAGCACGGCACATTGGACACTTCTTCTGGATCTCGATGACCTTGCTAATGCACTCTTGACCGAAGGCGTGGCCACATGTTGTGATCACTGGGTTGTGGAGTGTTTCAAAGCAGATTGGGCACTCCTCTTGGCTCTCGATGTGGATTTGTAGCATATCTTGCAGTGCTTTCTTGTTCTCCGGTGTCAGGTCAACGGTCTTCTGCTCCTCGAGTTGTGCTAGAAGGTTGGTGATCCGCTCGCCACACATCTGCCAATGGTTGCAGCACTGTCGCATACGGAGTAAAATCTCCAGGAGATGGCGAAAGGCCTCGCCTGCGCCTTTGCCGGTCCGACCGTGCTTGTTCTCGTAAGTTCTGAGGAGCCCTTGGGCCTCCGCAGCGAGTGCATCGTATCTCTCCCTCTCTCTGGTCGTAAAGTCGACGCTGTGGACGTACTCATCCAGCTTCGGCAGACGAAGGTCAATGTATTTCATCTCCTTGCGCCGACGTAGAGTGAACGCTGCCATGACAGCTTGAAGAAGTAGTGTCGCGCGGGGATCACCCTGCTTCAAAGGTGCACAAGGACTCTATTGAAAATCTCAAGCTGGTCAAGGCCGCCACTGATCCCAACGAGGCGCAGGAGCGAGTACAGATCCTTCAGAGAGTTCACAATTGGCGTGCCTGTCAAGACCCATCTGTTCGTCGCCATCAAGCCGTGCACAGCAGCAGCGCCCTTGGAGGTAGGGTTGCGCACAACATGGCCTTCATCGAGGATGACGCGACGCCACTCCAGGCTATACAACCCGGAGGTGCGCAACTTGCGCTCTGGCACATTGGAGCTGCTGCCTTTGGCTTTCGGCATGTAGTCAGACGCGAGGGTTTGATAGGTAGTGATCACCACATCGTACTGCGCAAAGTCGTCGGCTTTCATGTTTACCCGACCAGTGCCATGATACGTGTAGACGTTCAAGGCGTGTGCCTTGTGGATATGCTGCGCGATCTGGCCAGACCAGTTGGACATCACAGAAAGTGGTGCGACGATGAGCGTTGTTCCTGTCTTACGGCCAGCAGCGTCGTTGTCGGCCACGAGCAACGAGATCATCTCCAGGGTCTTCCCAAGTCCCATGTCATCAGCGAGGATACCTCCGCGAGCGAACCGCGGTGCCTCTTTGAGCGAGAATTCGGTTGCGATGTTCGTGAAGTAGTTGCTTTGGCGGTCGTTCCTCTTCCACAGCTGCACAGCGGTCTTAGAGCCTTGCGGTGGCGGTTGAGGATTCTCCTGATCAAGTAACCATTTTAATGCCTGCAGCTGGTAGGGCAACATCTCCGTCTTGATGCTCTTTGGCTGCGAAGCCATCGGCATATTCTTCAGCATTTCCTCCATCATGCCGTACTGATCCGTTGCCTGGGTGATCTCACGCGGGTTGAATCGTTGTGATGCCTCTAGAATGTCCGCCATAACTGGCTGTGAAGATGGTCCAGCCTGAGAGGAATTCGTCCACCCATGCTGACTGGCAGTAGTAGGAATACGTGCACTACTCCCAGAGCCGCCAGCCGCAGCAGCCTTGCGTGCCTCTGCCAACTTTTTCTTCTCTTCTTGCTGACGACGCTTCTCGGCCTCTTTCTGCTCCTTCTGACGCTGCTTCTTGCGTTGCTCGGCCGCTTTGATGGCGGTGGTCGACAGCTTCTTTTGCTTCATGCTCGCGATGATTGACTTGCCTTCTTCGGAGTTCGGATGGGGCCCGTACATTTGAATCGCAAGAGGGACGTCGAACTGTCCTATCTGACCTGCCAATGCACCTTCGACGTGGAGCTCACCGCTGTCGACAAACGGAGTAAGCTTCTCGGCGACCCTTCTTGGAATATGGCCGATTTGTACACCCGCCACATTGTCGATGCGAATGGCGTTGCTGTCGAATGGTTGCCTGGCTCTCGGCGCATCAAGATCTGCTCGCCCTGGCTGGCGTGTCCTCTGTAGTACTGAACTCCTACCACCTTTGCCGACATCTCCCCATAGTGGAACAGGTCGTCGTTGCCCGCTGCTGCTGCTTGTGTGGAGTTGACCGTCGCGAAGACGTCTTCATCATCGACGGCGAGCCAGGCTTCGCGCTCCTCGTGACTGTGCTGGGTGCTGGCCAGAGCGTGGCTACCGAATGAGTTGTAGACGGATTCGTATCGAGATGGACCAGTAGGCTGTGAAGAGCGAGGAGCACTACCGTGAGGCGGCTTTTGAGATGTGGTGGGGATACTGCCTTGGGAGCTCTGCCGTGTGGACGCGTTCTTGTCGACAGCAGCCTTCTGCACCTTCTTGCGTGGAGCCGCATCCAGATCCTGTGAGTCGTCGCTATCTTCGGTGAGGTCGATCTGGACGCGCTTGCGCTTGTTCTGGTCTCGCTCGGCCAGCGCCATGTTGGACGATCTGTTGGTGAGGGTGTGTTGGGTCAAGGTGAATGAATGACCTCATATATCAGGGTCCGAAGGTGGTCATAGCTCCCTAGCGCTAGTGCGAATGTGTCGCGACTTCACGTGCAAGTGACGTTCAAGAAGGCGCTCTCTGCTTCCTGCGACTTCCTTTAGCTACACCCCCATACTGTCAGAGTCATGGAAAGAACATTCTCGATAGAGAGCGCCGGCTTTGTCTAGTCTGGAACTACATGTAACGACTGAGGACGACTGTGATCAGTGCTCGAAGTGCCATCTCCACTGACATCATGAGTCCGTGTTCCAGAGTTACATGTAGGTCAAGGATATGTTCCAAGTTGTTTCGTCCACTTCCACCCCTCCATCTTGTCATTTCTCCTATTCGCTTATCAACATGCCGCCCAAGAAGACCAAGACGCCCGCAAAAGCGGCGCCAGCTCCAAAGCCTAAGGAAGAACCATCCACGAGCAATGAGCCCACCACAAAGAAGCGCAAGAAGGATGCCTCCACCAAGGAGCCTCAAAAGGCCCCCCGACGCTCAGGACGCGGCGCCGACAAATCGCCATCATCTCAACCGCGACTACTCAACTTCCTACTCTCCAAGGACGCAGAAGAGCTCTGCCGTCCCGACGAGGAATCCGAAGACATCAAGACCCGCGGCGACATCAAAACTTACTCCGGCAACGCAATGAACCCCTTCGAAGAGCTTCTTTCCGCAGTCATCTTCTCCCGGCCAATATCGCACCGCCTAGGTCTCCGCACAATCCGGACTATCTTCAACGACCCTTACAACTTCAACTCCGCCAAAGCGGTGAAGCAAGCCGGCCACGAGAAGCATCTCCAAGCTGTCTGGGATGCACGGTAAGTCAAGATGACAAGTCGACGGATTACTGAGAAATGATGAATCATCCTTAACCAGAAGCCCAATATGGTCGCTAATTCTCGATACTTTGGTACCTAGCACACAACACAAACAGAAAACCGCGGATGAGATATGCCTGATCGCTGATGTAGTGCTTGAGAGATTTACCATGGATGGAGACACAGATGGGTCGCAGCTAGGCAAAGCTCTGCATGATAGCTCTGGCGATGTGGACAAAGCACTCGACTCAATCAAAAGCAGTGTGAAAGGGATCGGCGAGACGGGGATGAAGATCTTCCTGCGGAGGGTGCAGTGGTTGTGGCCGAATGGGTTTCCATATGTGGACGATCGCACCCAGCAGTCGCTTGGAAAGCTAGGGTTGCCGCAGGGTGCAGAGGAATTGAACAAGCTCATTCGAGAGCATTGGAGTGAGCTAAGTACGAATGAGGTCGCCGGGAAAGGGGAGGAGGAGAAGCAACGGAGAGCGTTTGTAAATGTGCTCGAAAGGGCAGTTGGTGCGGATCTGGAGGGCAAGATTGATATGTTACTGGAGGCTGCCACTCAATAGTGCATCTACGAGGTCGAGATTCTCAAAGAGCTGATTTGTGTATATGCTACTACACGACCTGCTCCATCTTTAGGCTCACTCGTGTCCTGCACGTGCCGGAGGATGCTCTCCTGCTGTGTAAGCTAAGCCTGCTAAAAATCAGGAGACGGCTCACCGTTTTGTTGCAGTTGCGGCAGCTCCTCGTGCTCGGCTAAGCGGCATACGCCGCCTTATTGTAAATCCTGGCCGCCTTCCGGAATGAGTTCTTCGAGCTGCGATTCTAAGACGCTGTCGCTGCCGTCTCTGCTGGCTTTAAGGAGAGTGGCGAGTGCGGCTTGTGTAGCAGTTGAAACTTCCTATAGTCGCGGAGCTGTCGTGGATGCGGCGGATGCGTTCGAGCAGTGAGCGATGCCTTCGTGCTAAAGACAAGGCCGCTCGAGCTGGTCAGCGAGGTACTCGAGCTGATGACGGAGGCGCTGGAGCTAGTGATGGGGGCGGTGACACTCGTAGTTTTCGGCGGTGCGGCACAAGTTGAAGCCGCAATAGCATGCCGCACTTCCGGTGGCACGCTGTATCGGGATCAGCGTCGGCGGAGGATCCATTGGTGATAAGTGGCGTATTCATTGTTGACGAGGGGCGCGTCCTTCACAGCGGTGAAGCCTTTGTCGCGTTCGTGGAAGCCTGCCAACACACGCTGCTCGTCGGCGCCGGCGGATTGGTGCGGCACATATGTGCCTCTTACCCGTCGTCAGCAACGGATTGCATGCATACAACTCCGCAACACCGAGCCAACTTCTTATACCGCTTTTGTAGTGCTTCTCCTGCTCCCCATCAAAGCCTCTCCTAAACACGTCCCACAGCAAATGACTCTCCCTTTCTTTCTAGACATCGTTCCACAGTTTTCTGCTGGATGTCTCCCACGATATATCGCCCTTCTGCGCCCACGTCCCTCTGAGACTCGTAAGTAGCCGAATGACTTGCCATAACGCCACCTTGCCCTGCCCCTCGGCTTCACCCAAGGTCTCTACTCGCACGCCTGCCCACTTAGCTGCTCCGGGCAGTCCGGTCGATTGTAGCCACGGTATAGTCGCAAGTCAAAAGAAGTCGGTTTTCGAGAAGTTCGTAATCAGGGTGGAGGGCATGCCGGAAGGAAGTACGCCCCTGCCAGATGTGCAAGAAGATACAGGTCAGACTCTCCACTGCCATCGCTGCTGGTGTGAGGTATGTTAGGCAGAGGGCGATATGGAAACTAGACGAGGAGGGGTGGAGACAAAACGAGCCATTTGAGCTTGCATTCCGCATTATATGTACCTAGTGTCCCAGTAGCACAAACTTCGTCGAGTTGAGAGAATTATGAAGCAAGTACCTTGGATATCATTTATGTCTGCCACCGTAAACACATAGTGCCGCACTGCCCATGGTACTTTCATCTGTCCGACGCAATCGTTCATTCGTGAGCCATTTCCGAGCATTTCCAAACACCGCACACTCAAGTCATCTCTCCTGCTACCATCGACCACCCTTGACCGCCGTCTCGCATAGCCTCACCCGCAACACACCACCTACGCTCAAACATCCCTTTACCTCTTCGAACTCATATACTTCCGCGCCGCATTCATCAACAAGGGCGTCACAATCGGCGCCAGCGTCCCATAATGCTTCTTCCCCTTCTCAAGCATCGGTCCAATATCATAATCGCCAATCTTAACCTCCTTCGGCGGCTCACTGCGATTCCTGCGCTTGCTATCCCGGTCGCGGTCAGATCGCCTGCTTCTCCGATCGTCGTAGTCGCTATCTTCGTCGTCGTCGTAGCGGCGTCTGGACTTATCGCGGCGGTGGTCACGGTCGTCGCCTCGCTTTTTCTTGTCCCTGTCGGAGTCGCGATAGTCGTCTCTATCCCGATCTCTGTCGCGGTCGCGGTCTCGATCACGGTCACGACCACCATCCCGGTCTCTGTCATCGTCGTAGTCTTTGCGGTGCCGTCTATCGCGATCATCGCCTCTGCGTCTGTCGCGGTCTTCATCGTCGCGCGGATCCTTGGGGCGTCTGGGCTCGCGATCACTATTTCGCCTGCGCAGCGCCGGAATCGGATCAGACCCGTATTCCACCTCCGGTTGATCTCTCCGTGACTTATGTCGCGACGGCGGCTCGTCGTCATAGTCCCTATCCCGCTCCCTGTCTTTATCCCTCCTCCTCCTCGGCGGCTCATCATCATAAGTCTTGCGTCGCGGCGGTGGTGCACTTCTATCATCGTACTCATCACGCGGCGGCCTCCGATCATCATGCCCATCGCCTCCCCGTCTTCGTGGCGGCGGCTGGTCCGCATAATCACCACCACCGCCTCTTGGAGCAGTCTGCCCATGCGATGGCGGCTTCGCTTTCCTCAACATCTCTCCTTCCTCACTCTCGTACCCATCCCTCTTATCGCGGAATTGTCGATGACGCTGTCCGCCTTTCCGCTCCAAATCAGGTGCGCTTGAGCCGAGATATGATCCTTCATCCGGGAACTCAGGACGTAGATGTGGTACGCGACCTTGACTGCCTGAACGTTTCAGTGCGCTTGGACGTCGGCCGTTCTGGTTGTCGCCTAATGGTGGGGGTGGAACATCGCCGTGTGGCCCTCCTGCGGGCGGAGGCGGATAGCCGCCATTGTGTGCGTACTGGTCTGGCTCGTGGTGTGCGGGTCTGCCACGGTGGGAGTTGTCGTGGCTGGGTGCGCTGGGGTATGCTGGTGGTCGTTCTTCGTCTCGCGCCCGCCGCCAGCGCTGCTGGTAGTCGTCGTCGGCGCCGTCGTCGGACATGACTTTAGTAGTGTTTCACTTCAGTTGCGGGTGAGTAGTCGTAATGTGAGTTGTGGCTGGAGAAGAAGAGACTTCGCAGTGGGAGTTGGTGGATTGTTTGGGAAGATAAGCTTCATGCAGAGAGGAAGTGCTTGCAGCTCGTGATTTCACACCTCAGCGGGACTGTGCCACAACGTCAGAGAAGTGGCGTGTGCAGGGATGGGGCGGGCGAGTCAGCTTCGTTGGGCAGCAAAGGTGTTGAAATCTTGCAGTTTAAATATTCCATCCTTTGTACCATGACTACGACATACGACAGCTAGAACGAAGAGTAACGATCCGGATGAGTTGGCGGTTACTCCGGCTTATGCTTGTTTGCCCTCTGTCACAAGATTGCGTTGGCATGTTTGCCGGGTCATTCATGTATAACCCTCTATCTACCAACACCGCCAAACCTTCCTCCTCTGTATCTGATCAGGCTGGCTATTCTCCTCCTCCACCTTATGCCTCGACACAACATTCATAAACACCTGATCCAACGTCGTAGGCCCAACACTATAATCCCTCACCCCCACCTCCCCCTTCGCCTCCTCAATCATGCGGAACAGCCGTCCCACAGCCCTGCCATTGGATTCGGCGCCGGCCGCACCTCCGTCTCGCACAGGCACAGCAAACCGCACTTGTCCTCCAAAAGTCCTCTGTTCTGCTTCGGCAATAATAAATGTCGTCCGGACCCACTGCCACAGTCTCGCGGCGTCGGCGTCGGAAGTGAACGGTGCGTCTTTGTGCACGAGGTGGATGTAGATTTTGTCGCCGAATCTAGCTCTGAGTTTGGGGATGGAGTCGAGAGCCAACATCTTGCCTGCCATGATGCCAGCACGGTCGCAGAGAGCGTCGGCTTCTTCCATGCTGTGGGTCGTTATGAGAAGGCAACGATCAGCGGCGACGGTACGCAGAGTAGCCCAGAGCGCTCGCTTGGCTGCTGCATCCATGCCTGAAGACGGCTCATCTAGTAAGAGAACAGACGGATTCGATATAAGCGCAATGGCAAGCGAGAGCTTCCTCTTCGTACCACCCGAAAGCTTCTTCACGAGTTTGTTGGTATGGTCCGTTAGACCAAGGCAGCTTACCAGCTGGTCAATATTGTGTTTCCTGTCCGGCACACCACGAGCTTTGGCGTAAAAATGAAGATGCTCGGAGAGAGTCATCATGTCGACGGCGTCAAATTGCGGGCACACACCGAGATGATGCTTTGCTGCCACTGGGGCATGCATCAGACTATCGTTGGAGATGACGATGTCTGCTGGCGGACTGCTCGCATCGGGGTGGAGCTCGCCTCGGACGAGGGAGATGGTTGTGCTCTTGCCGGCGCCGTTGGGCCTTGAAGACGGGTCAGCAGTGTTCCTAGCAAGAAGAAGGCTATGTGAAGACATACCCTAGTAGTGCAAATCGTTCCGAAGGCAAGATACCAAAGCTGATCTGATTCACAGCCTTATTCGAATCAAAGGTCTTCGAGACACCAAGTACTCGAAGACCATTATTTGTCTGAGCCATATGCTGTGCGTCTTCCGCAGCTCCATCGACGAGGGCCTTGTCGTTAGTCAGATCATCCGTGACATGAGTAGCTCGCCTGCGTGACTTGATCCCGAATACTTCGAGGCTGCGACCAGATTCCCAGAACATCAAGAAGCAGACGAGAAGGATGAACTGAATAGTCAGGTACAATATCGGAGCTCCAAAGAGGCCAATCTCTCCTGGGTACGCAGCTCGAGTAGTGCCGTGACAAGCGAGTCCGTAGACGTTCATGGCGACCAGGAGGGCTCGGAAGAGGCTGACGGCAGGACAGACCTATCCCACAGAAGTGAGAATGTTAGCCAATGTCCAATGGCAGCGATTGCCTTGTGATCGATGACGTACCAAAGCTGTTGTATAGTATATGACATTGAACTGGGCTGTTGGCCCATCGATGGGTGCATTTCCGTTGGTTACAACGTAGCTGCTCATTGTTAGTGGATATGACAGGAGCCAGTAGATCGACGTAACTGACCCAACGAAGAACAGAATCGCAATGACCGTCTGGACAAGTGATGTGGCGGCGATGGCGGACAGCTGAGATGGCACGAACAGCGAGATGACGTATGAGTACGCCGTGGCGGCCAGACCGTAGAGCAGAAAGACGCTGTTGTTGGTAAGCGATTGATGGCTTCGGAGAGTTGTATTGGATGCTTACACGAACACATATCCAATGGCGTATATCTGCGAGCCCATACACACGTACCAGATAATCGTGGCCAGCACACTTATCAGTAGCACGAACATGGAGTCGAACAGGGCATGAGCGACCCAGAGGCTGGAGCTCATGATACCGTTGCTGTAATGCATGGCCCTATCGACGAAAAAGTCAGCGAAAGCCATAGGCTGGGCAAGGCTTTATGCTTTACCTGACGTTCCGAATGCGTTCCACAGTCGGATACAAGGCGAAGAACCCAGGGTAGACGGCAAACCCCAGTACCGTGAACACCACAATCAACCCTTGGAGGAAATCATAAGGTGTGTAGCGCTGCGAGAACGTTTCCGACGAAAAAGCGATTGGCGTGTCCATCAGCACCTGGTTCAGCACTGACTGAGTGAATACGGCGGTCGAGATAGAGTCGTAGCTATCGGAAGAGTAGCCAAAGGTTGGGTCCGAGTCGCCCAGAAAGATTCCACCTACAGACCAGGCTGACTGGTCGCCCACCAGTGCTTCGAGACTCGAGTACAGGCCATCGGCAGTCGTCACAGACTTGGTCCTGTTCCAGTTGATCGGGTCCACAAAGCCGTTGTAAAAGCTCCCTTCTGGGACCAGAGACTTCAGATCGCTTTGTGACGTCTTGCCCGGGGGTCCGTAGATGAAACGGTTGAGCAGCAGGCTCTCGGAGTACGGATAGTAGTTGGCCGCGCGACTTGGGTCCATACACGGGAGCCCGTTTGGAGTGTCCGGATAGAGCAGGAATCGAGTTACCATGCCAGCAAGAGTGAGTGGAACCTAAGTAACAGAGAGGTAAACTGATCAGCGGCCCCATCAATGCAAAGCAGTTCTTCGTTAAACTTACGAAAAGAGCGGCGATATAGGGCATGTAATTGTGTTTGAGCACAGTCAGCCGCTTCATGAACAGAACGCCTGTTTGGCGAATAGGTCCGCAGCCTTGGCCGGAATTGAGCTTGATCGCTGCTGTACCGCGGGCTTGTGTCTTCAAATGGGCATGTGAACCGTCGGAGTTTGGACGATGGTCGAACGTAGTGAGCTCATTGTCTGCTGTGATCTCGGAATACATCTCGTCCGACAGTCCGATGAAGACGTCCTCGATGGTGGGTCCATGTACAGCGTAGCTTGCGATCTGCTTGCTGTCAAGTAATGAGGTGAAGTCTGCCAATGCTCGTGTATCCGCGACTTCGAATACAGCGTCGTTGTAGTCCTCACGTGGGGTGACCGAGGCTGGGATATCGTTCGCATGTAGGGTGTTCTCCTGCTTAGGGAGGACAACGCGATAGCCACCACCGTATGTCGCTTTCAGAGATGCCACTGAGCCCTCAGCCCTCAGGGTGCCTTTCGAGAGAACGGCGACGTGGTCGGAAAGTACCTCACTCTCGTCCAGGAAGTGGGTAGTCAAGAGCATGGTTCGTTGGCCTCTTTCTTGGAGAAGGATGTCCCAGACCTTTCGACGAGCCAGAGGATCGATGCCCGACGACGCTTCGTCGATGCAGCATACCCGACTTCCTCCTGCGAGCATCATGGCTAATTGCAATTTTCTCTTCTGCCCTCCTGACAGGGTCTTCGCTCTTGCATGAGTCTTGATATCGAGATCGCATCCAGAAATCAGTCGTGCGACTTCCGCCTCGTTCTGGTCGACAGAGAGCCCAGGGTTCTTCAGACGCTGGAAGAACATCACATGCTCATATACAGTCATATTGTCCCACATCACATTTTGCTAAAAGTTGCGTGGAAAGGTCAGCAATGCTTTAAACGAGATTGAAAAAGGCTATCGTTTGAGAAGACCCTTCCGGCCACGGACACTTACCTGTGGGCAAAGACCAATGCCACCGGTGCCATCAAGCTCAATTCGTCCACCTGAGATGCTCTCTAGGCCCGAGATAGCCTTGAGCGTGGTCGACTTCCCACTTCCGTTGGCTCCAAGGAGGACGGTTATACTTCCGGCATGCACATTGAGGGATAGCTTGTCCACCGCCTGTATCCTGTCTCTCTTCTTCGCTGCAACATTGTATCGTTTCGAGAAGCCATCAAGACGGATCGCATCTCCTCCAAGCTCGCTGGCTGGCCGAATATATCGATGCCTCGACGAACTGCCGTGCAGCCATCGTTCAAGAAGGGCTCCCACGATGGGATAAGCGACGATCGAGAAGACCAAACAGCCGAAAATGGTGGAAGCTGTAACACTCCAGTAGTCGTTCGAGGGAGCGACGCCATGGATATCCAACGCTTTCTGCCCCTGCTCAAAGCTAGCCGCAATGATGAGGAAATAGACGAACGCAGAGGGCGGAAACAAAACGGCCGTGGCGATGACCCCAGTAGATGTTGCAGTTCTCGCAAAGCCTTCCGCGAATTGAGCCACAAGTGCGAACACTATGGCAGCAATCACAGAAGTTATCGCACTTATCTGAACGTGGCGGAACAAACTGCTGACGAGAATCGAGTAGCCTGTGAGCGCTAGCCCTGTGAGCAGGTATAGTAGGATCACCCAACCGGCATTGGAGTTGGGAAACATGACCGGACCAGCAATCGCACCCATGAGGATCCAGCCAGGCCCATAGATGAGGTCGAAGGCGAGGTGGACGGAAAGCAGACGAGCGGAGAGACAATGCCATCGGTTCGCATTCGGCATCATGGCAACGATGAGCTGAAGCATGCCTTGCTCTCTCTGTCGAGTGATGTGGCCAGTAAGGTGATAGGTGACGCCGCTAAATCCTTACCGTCAGCCTTGTGATGTCCTCGCTCGAGACAATGGATGCCGTCGTATACTCACCACATACCAATGAAAAGTGCGAACCCTAATGCGAGTATGACAAGACTTTCGTAGTTGTACTGGTCTGATGCTGCTTGTTGCTTTGGTGAAGTCGCTGTGAACGTGTATTGGGAGATGTCGTCTGGAAGTGAATTGCCTCCACTAGCTTTAGCTATAGCAGAGTCGATAGCATGCTGTAGAGGTAGGCCGTAGACCTGAGCCGGATTCGTGTTGCTCTTCACCGAGACGCCAGTGCTCATGGCTCCGTCATGGTGGAGGGTGTAATTCCAGATGGCACCATCTCGTTTATCTGGCGACGACCACAACTCAAGGGCGCCCCAGCACTCTGATACGCCACGACTCGAAGACGGGCAGTGCTCAATCAAGGCGGTTGCTGTGCTCGCGGTAATGACTTCCTTGCCTCCATCTCGAAACACTTGTGAGATCGAGTCGATGACGGAGCGTACATCGTTACCCGAGAGATCGTGGTCGATGACTTAGAGGCATGTTAGTACAGGTCGACGATCATACCCAACGTGGCGCAAGTACACATACTTGAAGAATGGTCAGCAGGGATTTGAACAAGGGACGACTCAAAAGCACTTACCTGACGAATTTGCTGCGCGAGTTGCCGCCAACCTTGAAAGCTTCTGGTAAGGATAGTAGTGGTGAAGGACTGCTAATTCCTCGAGCCCCATTGGAAGCTTGTATACTCTTCACGCAGCTGAGGACAGTCGTGACAACGATGGGTAAAATCAATGCTCTCAATAGCGTAGTAAACCAGCTACGCCGGGCGACGAGTAGGAGATCCTTCTTCGTCAACGTCCACGTCTGGGAGAGGAACGACATGGCTGTAGCTGAGAGTAGAAAGGACTTGCGAATAGTAATCCATCAACAATGCGGTGGCCAAGTCTTTGTTAAACCTCTCTGAATCACAGGGGGATTCAGGCGACAGAATTGTCACCGTAAACAGCCCTGAGCCATTGAACTCTAGCGCTGAGCTGGGTTGGCGATTGCATAGCAACACGATGAAGGGCACAATTCCAGTGGCTCTATCCGGATCAGGAGATGTCACTGACATGCTGTGCGACAGTCCGCGGGGACCCTAGCTCTCCAGGTCAACTGTACCGCTGTGCAATCACCTGATGTCGTCTTCTACGACTTCTGGGTATAGTCTTCGTGGATGTGCAGCGCCATAGGCCCATCTCCATAGATGGTCCAGGCCATTGGAACCGAAACAATGCTGCATCCACATTTAGCAGACGCTCCGCTCATAACGTGGGTGCCTGGGAATAGTAACAGGGATGCCTAAAATGTCATGAGTTGTCTGATAATAGATAGATCGTCTGTGAGGCAGCAGCATTCGCAGCACTGCAACTCGCTCCAGAGCCTTCGCACGGTCACACAAATCTGCATCTGCCGCAGAAGCGCCATTGGCGTCCTGGTGACTTTTGAGATCTCGTCAGACTACCGGAGATACATTCTCGTCTGGCTGTAGTACCATCAACGCAGGTACATATAGGAACTTTGACAGGAACAGGTGCACGATGCACGATGGGAAGTGTTGTCGAACACTCGGACCACCGACTTCGGCTTCGGCTTCGTCACCGTCCTCATACTGAACAATCAATCGCGACGACATGATGTTCCGAGCAGTTCACGCTTAACGATGATGGAATGTTCAGCGGCAAGGCGGAAGCCAGTATTGAGATGTTGTCTCACTACCGCAAGGTACAGAGAACTATAATTGTCTTTCGTTGCATCGACTATCTAGAAACTCCCATCGTTCTAAACGTGGTCCAAGTGCCGTATCACAGTGATCACGGGCTCGAAACTCCTTTCAACAACACACCCGCTAGTTGAACTCCACATGACATCGTTACTCTCGAGATTCCGAAAGTAACATAGATAAGGAACTTGGCAGTCGTCGCACTCTAGCGTCCAGGGAGAGTGTCAGGCGGCGGCGGCAAGAAGAGCCGCCTGCCAGTGTTATTGAGGCCAAGTGGGAAAGTCTTGGGTAGAGAAGTCTTGATCCAGATCGCATGCACTAGTGATCATGTCGGTCGTCATGCTCAGCGCTCCATCAGAGAAAGGCTGCGGGGTGAATTCTGTATCGATCTCATCCATGGGCCCGAAGCTGGGAATCGTCATACCGTTGGCGAGCTTGAAGTTGCTCATCTGCGGGTTGTTGAACATGTTGACGCTATCATCGATTTCGGGAAACAACTGCTTAAGGATGTCCTCATCCGGGGCGCTTGACGGTCCGACGGAACGCGACTGTGGACGCGATGTGGCTGGCAATCCATAGCCTAACTGCCGCTGAGATGTGTTCATTGTCGAGGCAACGTTCGACTGCCATACCTGATCAAATGATGTGGGCTGGCGGTTTTGTGGTATAGCTACCTTGGTATCTGTCTTGTCATCGTGAGGTGCGGCAGGCGTCTGCCATTCGTCATTCGTGCTAGTGAAAGCAAAATCGTTATTGCCGAAGAAGCCAGGTGGTAAGCTCCTACGATTAAGCTCTGGAGTGCTGCCAGATGGCATGTTGGCGAAGTCGAAGCTCATCATATCTTCTTGAATACATGGCATGTAGTCATCCATGTGTGGCATCTCGTCTATCTCTGACGTTGTCCCAGACGAAGCAGCGGTAAGTGCTGGCTGAGCCATACTTGAATGCTCTGTGGAGGTCGGCCAGACGTCGAACGGGTTGTTGTTCGGTAAGGCGGCATGACTCGTAGAGGCATACAGAGGGAACGATTCATAAGTGTCGTCCGGCAACCCTGTCATTGGATCGAAGGACGGATAGCCAAAAGACTCGCTTGTCGCCGACTCGAGGCTCAGCTCGGTGCTGAAATCCACGTCGACCAATTGCGTGTCCTGCAAGCCGCCGTTGCAAGATTGAGCCGATGAAGGAACTTTTAATGATGGCTGCTCAGACAGCGACGTACAAGCCTCAGCGTGCATCGGCGTGGTCGTAGTTGATACAAATGCTGACGTTGAGTTAACCTGGCTGGTATCCAGAGCGAGGCTGTCCACCGATTGACGGGCTGCAGTCGAGACAGTTTTATCAGTGTGGTGTCGTGGCATTGGAATTCTGTACGGCATCCCACACTCATGTGCCGCGTGGTTCTTGCGATGAACAGGCTTGTGGTGGCCGTTTTTGAACTGCGTGATGCATCCCTCGGATGTAGCCTCCCCCAGTTTCGGCTTCACGGCGGGTCCACGAGGAGTAGAGGAATCGTCGTCGGGTTCCTTCATGAGCAGAGCGCAAGTACATTTCCCACCATGACCACAGCAGCAACCCTGCTCTTCAGCGATGCGTGCCATATGTGCTGAGTCGGGTTCGGTGCCATCATCGTGGTAGAAGCCAGCAGATTTTGCCTTGTCCTCGGCCTCCCGCAAATGGATGCACTTTTCCTTCGAATGGTGTTGCTTCTCGGGCTGAGCGCAGTCACAGCTTACGTGGGCAGATCGTTTCTTCCGTTCCTGTCTGCAGTGTTGGCACTGTGTAACGGGGCGTCCCTTCTTCGGTACAAGTTGGAGTTCTCTATCTATGAGACGGTTAGTCACAGCGCTGAGCATGGTTGTTGGGTTGGACACACCAGTGTGGTTGCAACCGCTCACGCGGTGTCCTTTGAGACATGCGAGGCATGCCCATTTACTGCCGTCCTGATGTGCTTGTCAGTATGCCTCTTGGGATAGCACAAAATGCAAGAGAACTCACATCCTTCACCACCATACTTTGATATGCAGGTGAGGGATTTTCGCCGCAACCTGACCAAGCTGACCGGTGGTTGGGATAAGTCCGTCTACCGTCCGTCCAGGGAGGAAGACTAGGAACAGAGAAAGGATAGATATAAGAAAGTGCCGCCGTAGGTCGTGAGGGTCGTCGAAGGCTCAGGATATGTCGTCCGCGAACCCACGACGCCTGCCTCGCTTCTTCGGCGCCAAGGATGGTGAAATGAGAAGGAAAACGGGTATCTCTGGATGACAAGAGGAGCGGAGAAAGCAGGCCTGACACACCACACCGATGGCGGTGGCCGTGGATGGCCGGAGATGTCTGTATAGACGCTCAAAATCACGCAAAATCCCCTTGACTTGAAGATGGTGTAGGAGGGAAGGTTGAAATCTGGAGATTTCCTGCCAGGTCATAGCGCGGGTGGGCGCAGGCTAGTGTCCGAAGGCTCCTCCAAATGTCCCTTCGACCTTATCCAGCGCGTGCAACTCGTCCTTCTGACCACAAGCTTCTTGGGCCAAAGTTAGCCGGGCTTCAGATCACGTGTGCTGCACTTCGCCTCCTTCCTGCTTCACTCCGGCTCTGGCTCCTGGTTTACCCGGTACTTACTCCATTGGGAAGAAGGCCAGCAACAACTACGACAATGATCCTTACTCTCGACAGGCGTTGACGAGCTGAACATCCGCAGTTCGAGTGTTGCAACGATCATCCGTTGACACAAACTATGGAAACCCTACGAGAGCTGTGCCAAGCTTACGCGTCCCGCGGATGGACGGCAGAAACAGGCTTCATCAACGCTCTGCCGGATCAGCATATGCATTGGGCCTTGCCAGCGTACACAGTTCGCGCTATCGCGAAGTTTCCGCTTGACAGACGTTGCACGAACAGCCTCTGGTACGAGTCCCTGCTTGGTGCGACCACTGAACACTCTTTGCACCGCCGACCGTGATATAACCATGGAACTGCCGAAGGCAATATACATCCACTTGTTCTCAGGAGGACCGGCACTTCGTTCTGACTTCGACGGTTTGTGTTTTATCGGGATACGTTCCACGGTACACTGCTGGCCAAGCTTCATACTCTGGCGTGCTGGAGTGCTTGATTGCTCTTGGGATGCAGATCGCATTACTCGTTGTAAGTCCACTGAGCAAGTTTAACTACTAGTTTTCTAGTTTTACGACCTGGCTGCAATGTGAGCTCATTGTTGGACTGTTGTGATGAGTCGTCTCATCTTTCTCACACCACACTGACGGAGGAAGATACCCGTGACCTGCGAGCCACATGTCTGACACACGCACGGGGAAATTTTCGCCATCTTAAGGACACAGGTATTCCGCATCGAAGCGATCTCGGATAGTCCCGAGGCAGAGTCGATGTTGTATTGGTGTGAGGCACACGTTTTGCTGACAGATGAGATGCAGCACTCGCTTAGCCTCACGATGGAATTGTGATTCCAAACAACGCTGAATCTGGCGTATCAGCTGAAGTATCTGGCACTAACATGGCGGAAAAAAGTAGAGTTGTTCTACGCATTATAGGTAGATGTTCGCCGCTGGCATGTTTTCATAACCATTTTGACGTCCTGTTTTGTTTGTTCAGCCTATTGCAACAATGACACCCATCGTCGATGAGAAGTTATCATCAGTGCCCAGTTTTGAGCAAGCAACACCACAATCGACACCACCCATTTCGAGTTACCTACATCACAATTCGGACGCAGAGCGAATGGTACGCCGAAATATCGAAAGCGCTGCAGAACGAAATGCTACGATATTGAGCGAACTCATGGCAACGGCGGACGCGATGAGCGCACTACCGAATAGCGAAGTCAGCCTAAGTAGAGCTGAAGACGAGTTGGCTGTACAAGAGGCAGCAGTAGAGAGTGCTGTTTTGTCTGCTGGATTGTATAGATTGCGATATGCGGAAAAGCGCGACAATCTCATGACCAGATGGTTCTACATCTTGACACGGATGCGTGGACAACTGGACGAACACATCAGTAAGGCGGGAAAAGCGTACCGTGGTGCCGTCATAGCCCAGTCGCAGGCTGAGCAGAGACAGCAGGCACTTCGGCAGGATCTCCGCCGTCTCACAGAGGAGCATACCACGGTCGCAGCACGTGCGAAACGACATGGTGTTGCGCATAAGGAGCTCGATGAGCTGTATACGTCTATCTTCTCTGGTCCGACTCCCGGGTTTCCAGAGGAGGATGAACTCGAACGCAGCTACGATGCGAAGCGGGATGAACACCGAGCCAATACCAGAGCGCTAAGACACTTGACTAGAGCCTCGAAAGGAATGGCAGCGGCGGGACTGGCAGTCAATAAGTCGACGGACGAGCTCAATCGCGCACTGGAAGTGTCAGCATCTGCGTTCTTCGTCTCCGACTATCATTCGATACTAATGAACAGAGCTGGACTCTTCTTGGATCAAGCATTGAACTTGAGCTGTGAAGCGATGGCACGGAAGCCGTTCGACCAAGTCATGGTTGCCACACGCGATTCGCTGAAAGTACATTTGACGACCGCTCGCCATGCTGCAACAGAAGCCACGGACTCCACTTACCTTTCTAGGAAGGACACATTACGGAGTATCGAGCAAATGCAAGGCGGAATCTCTGGGGCGCTGGAAGCACAAGGCCAGCTTCTCGCGGCTATGAAAAGGCACAAAAAGGTCTCGACCAGGGATGTTGCGACGACTTCAAGAGAGCTGGAAGATGCAAGACAAGCACTACACGCCATCCGTCAAAGTGCTTTCGAAGTCACTGCCGGTTTCGGTGCGGCTGCTCCTGCGTACCATGAATGCTGCGATCGTGCTGATGGATTCGTGCACGAGGCTTTCTTGGAGTGCCAGCTGATCACAATGCCCAATGTGACTGAGGAAGGCATGCCACCGCCACCCAGCTATGAGAGAGCCACTGGCACCGATAGCCAGGCGGTGCACTGATGTGCCATTTCCGAACGATGGACTCCGATAACTCAATCATTGTGAGGCTGTTATGCTATGATTTCGAAGCCGAGAAATTGTGTCCGCAGTCACAATACGACGAATCTGGGCACATATCTCGAAGTATTTGGAAAGTGTATCACTGTGATGGCTCCCGACAATGCACAACATTGGTGGATGCAAGCACTAGTGGACTCAGTGTAGGCAGACATAACAAGTATGAATTCTCTTCTCATGTCCTCGCGCCAATCAATTGATTCATTCCACAGACACCGTGGGCTATTATAGTCAGATGCCCGGGAGCGGACATCATCAGACGGCCGCTCCTCCGCCCTGTTGGAACCAAAGGCGTGATGATACTGTGTTTATATCACGTCGGAGGAAAGTTCTGCCATGAAATGGTCCTTGCTTGCGATTAGTCCTTAAAACTTATGTTGTCCCCAGGCCTTCTCGGCCTTCTAAGGACACTCACCAGCTCTTTCTACAAGGTTTCCGCATACTATGATGAGCCTTTTTCGAATCTTTCACTCCGGCCATTGGTGCAGCATCGAGAAGCAAGGTCAGTGTGAGGTTACTTTCAGAAACGAGAAGGGGTTCCAAAGAAGTCTGATGAAGACCTGAGTCCAACTCAGTTTCCACAGAAGTGGGACACGATGTTGCCCTCCACATTTAGTGTCCGTGCCGGCGTACCGAGGGTTACTACCGCGGCAAGACACACAAGCTCTTAACGAGGTGCATCTAGCTCTACCTCATCTGGCCACGTGCGGCCCAGACAACCCCCTCGCAGGAGTCTGGATTTGCTGATAACCTGAATCAAATACCACGAGTACCGTAGCGTCGTACTGGACTGCCTAAGTACATATTGACGTTGGCTTAGAGCACCCAACCGTCCGGTCGAGAGAGACATACCAGCCGGTTGGTTCGAGATCGGATCACAAATTCGACTCCACGCCCATGGGTGTCTCGGATTGTCTCGCTCATTGTCCAGTAGACTCGGTTTCCAGGCACGGAACATGCTCCTTTGCGATCAGACAGCCATCACGACTCAAGCAAGATGCTTGGAGGAGTACGTACCGTCCAGTTGCTGCGAACCAAAGAGTCCAGACTCGCATTGCCAACGCCTCGTTGCCCCCGGATTTTACCCCGTGAAAAGTGTAACTTTATTTCCATCGCGGAGAACCCCTGTCCTTTACTCATACCTCGCGGCAAACGGGTGGAAATCTACCCTCATTGGCTTCTTGCTCTTCCAAGTATCAGGTCACTCGGTACAGAGTTCTCGAAGCGCTCACTGCCGCGCGCCAAATCTACTTCGTGACTTGGCGACAAGCTCCAGCCACTACATGCAACGCGAGTTTTCTCTCGAACCATGTGCATCTGGCTTGCGGATACAGCGACTGATTGACTATTGTGGTTACGAGACAGCATCGTTTGATGGTCGGAGGCGTCGATCCCCACTCTGCGCTTGGAGCTCGTGGAAGATAAGTACACGACACTTCCTCTACTGTACAGGGTAGTCTTTCAAAGTCCTCTCCTTTCTGAGCACCGTCTCCATCTAGTCCTGCTCCTCCCTTGATCAGCACGGATTTTTGCCTTCAACTCTGCGACCATGGGAGACATCGAGAAGAATCAACACCTCGAAGAGCTCGAGAGGGTTTCAACGACGGAGGATGACTCTCGGAAAGGCTCGTTGGACAAAGTACAAACGCTAGCATCGGTAGATGTCCACAACAAGCAAGCTTTCAAGGGTGATTACTCTGATCGAAAAGTCCAATGGACTATTCGGAAGTGGTTCGCTGCTGCGTTTCTTGCTATGCTGTACACTGGTATGTGCTTTATACGAGCTGCACTGCGGGTAGCCAGTGACTGACGACTTTCCACAATAGGCTCTCAGATCCTACTCTATTTCACTGGAGGCTCGTTGTCGTATATTGCCGCAGATGTCGGCGTTGAGGGTTTGGGCTGGATACCCGTGAGAGCCGATTACCCTACCTTGTTAGGACAATCGCTGACCCTTCTGCCCTCTGTCTGCAGGTAGACAATACGCTGGCCATCGCTGCTGTATGCCCGTTCGTCGGCTACCTCCAGGATCTCTTCGGCAAGAGATTTATCGCTCTCTTTGGCGCGCTATGCCTCTGCATCGGTTGTTTATGTCTGCTGTCCACTTCTGAGCTGTCACCACAACTTCACTGACGCTTCTCCTCGTCAACATAGGCCGTCATGGGTACCGCACACAGTCTCGGCGCGGCTCTGGTCGGCCAGGCATTCGCAGGCGCTGGAGCTGGAATCGGCGAACTCACTGGGCTTGCCGGACTTGCAGAGACCGTGCCTGTCAAGCATCGAGGTTACTCTCTCGCCGTTCTCACCGCGTTCGTCCTCCCGTTCTGCCCATACGTCCTCTACTCTGAGCTCTTCTCCACACGCTACACATGGAGAGTCATCGCCTGGATCTCCCTCGCCTACAACGCCCTCACTGGTCTCGGACTCTTGATCACGTACTTTCCTCACGCACACGTCCGAGCCGAGGGCTTGAGCACATCCGCCGTCATCCAGCGTATGGATTTCGTCGGAGGCGGCCTCTCCATCGCCGGGCTCGTGCTTTTCCTCATCGCTCTCCAGGCCGGCGGCTATACCCACCCGTGGACATCAGGCTATGTTCTTGGCACCTTACTCGTCGGCATCGCTTTGATCGCCGCTTGGGTGCTTTGGGAGGCCAAATTCGCGAAACATCCAATGATCCCTCGGGAGCTGTTCAGGGGCCAGAAAGTGGTAGCTCTCGCCTATGGTGTTGCTTTCGTTGCTGGCATGAATTTCTTCAGTTTGCTCAATTTCTGTAAGTCAGGCAGCCGGGCAAACAGACTCTCCGATACACATTGATCAAAGTCTATGACACTTGCTGACCTCTTCACTTACCACTTTAGGGCCGTTGACCATCTCCAAAGTATACGATCCCATCCCCGTCCAGATCGGCCTGCGAGGGATATCTGCCGGCTTCGCGACCGCAGTCGGCGCCATCTTCTGGAACGCTCTCCTCTCAATATTCACTGGAGATTGCAAGTGGATTTTGTTCGTTAGTGCAGGCATACTGACAGCTTTTGGTGGCGCTCTGGCTTCAATGACCCCAGACAATGTTGTAACCACGATGTAAGTCTTTCCATTGCGAGGTCAGGGACGACAAAGCTGAGAACCCATATAGCGCCCTTGGAACCGTCGCTTGCTTTGGTCTCGGAGGTGTGATCGTCCCAGCTGCCACTCTGGCTATGATTGCTGCGCCTGACGCATTGATCACCACAACCGCTGCACTGTCGCTTTCCGTCCGAGCAGTTGGCGGCGCCATCGGCTACTCGATCTACTTTCAACAAGAAGATTGCGGTCAAGCTTCCGGCACTCATCGCAGCTTACGCCCTGAAGGCAGGCCTGAACCCGGAGGACGCAATGGACTTCGTTACAGCGTACGCTACCTATGGGCCAGTGGAGGCGGCCAAGATTCCAGGCGTTACCCTCGCTATCCTTGACGCCGCGCAAACAGGCTCGCAGTGGGCGTATGCTCAATCTTTGCATTATGTCTGGTATGTGTACCCATGAAGCTGCACGTGGATCTCAAGCAGAAGCTGACAGTCTCGATACAGGTATACCAGCGTTGCATTCGGCGCCTGTGCGATGGTCTTCTCTATCTGTAAGTCATACCCATGAGTGAAAGGGTTCTCCGTGCGAGCAACCAAACACCCTGCCGCACTCTGAGACCCTCTGAGCCTCGCTCGCAGCCCCGAAACACTTGCTAACCTTATCGCTCTAGGCATTAGCAATACCGCACGCTTCCAGACGAACAGAATCGCTGTGGAGCTATCCTAGTCTTGGAGATACCTGTTGCACTTTTACAGCATCTAGTTTATGAATTTGTAAGCTCTAATCTTCGTCTGTGATCATGTCCATCGTGCCCCTACTCTGAATCCTTCTCCGGATCCAGGAACTTGTCCTCTTGTGACCCTCTCCCACCAAATCCCCAACGTATTTGATTCGGCATACGCACCTTCTGGCCAAGCTCGTCCGCCCACGCAAACACAAGACCTGGATTCTTCTGGAACCCTCGTCCGACTGTGACAATGTCAAGACCATCCTTCTCCAGTAAGTCGTTGGCCAGCTTTGCATTGTCGATCGCGCCAACAGTGCCAACCTTCATGGTGTTGCCAACAGCCTTCTTCACTTGGATGGCGAAGTCAGCTTGATATGCTGGTTTGACATGTGGGTGCTGCAATGGATGGTTGCCACCCGAGCTAACGTCAAGCACATCAACTCCGGCCTTCGCGAGGAGCTGCGCCAGCTTGACAGTGTCGTCTCCAGTCCACGATTCTGGGATCTGGTTCTTCGGTGCCTCCTCAAGCCAATCTGTGGCCGAGATTCGAAGCCAGAGCGGCATGTCTTTTGGCATGATGCTACGAGCCAGCTCGACGGTCTCCATCGTCAAGCGGGTGCGGTTCTCGAAACTGCCGCCATATTTGTCGGTGCGGTGGTTCGACACTGGGGAGACGAACGAGTGCAGCAGATATCCGTGAGCATTGTGGATCTCAATCGCATCAAACCCGGCAGTGATCGCGCGCTTGATGGTGGCGCCAAAAGCGGACTTGAACTCCTCGATTTCCTGCAGGCTCATCTCCCTTGGCTTGGCATGAGCATCGTTCCAGGGGATGGCCGAAGGTGCGACCACATCGTCAGGCCATCCATTAAGATCCTTACCAGCCACTGCACCGCTACTCAACCACGGAGCAACCTGAAAAGCAGTGTTAATACTGTTCCATTCTAAAAACATCATACAGACATTTCACTCACAGTCGAAGCTTTCCGCCCGGCATGTGCAAGCTGAATCATAACCTTCTGGTTCTGCGAGTGAGCAAACTCGCAGAGCTTCTTCAGATTTTCGATCTGGCTGTCCTTCTAAGAACCGAAGGGTAAAAGGTCAACAGTGTCTTAGACAAGAGTCATCCGCAGACATTTGTCTACGGTTACCCTTTTACCCATCAAAAACTCACCCACAACCCGTTGTCCTCAGGCGTGATCCTGCCGTTTGGCGTCACTGCCGTCGCCTCAACACAGGAGATCCCCGGACCTCGCTGGATGATACCACCCATGTGCGTCAAGTGCCACATGGTGTAGTGACCATCCTCGGCTGAGTACTGGCACAGTGGCGAAAGCATGATCCTGTTGGGGATGGCCATGCCCCGGATCTTGAGGGGGCGGAAGAGCTTCGGCACATGCGCGCCTTCCGCCACATTTGCTGTGCCAGCTGGTGGGTTCTGGGCGGGTGTGAAGTAGGAGATGCCCTCAGCTCCGCCGTTCACGAAGCTGGTCAGGGGTCAGTATTCGGTCGTCGACAGTTGTGTCACCAATAACAAGAACATACTGCGTTATTCGTCAGCACAGTTCACCTAGCTTTGAACCCCGGACAACTCACCTGAGGCTCGCTTTTGGTATCATGATGAATGTTGTGGTGGGCCATGGTGGTCGGTAGACTCAAGCGAGTGTTCTTTGGTTGATGTTGTGGTTGAATGTCTTGGATTGATTTGACGAAACAGCAGGTGAAACTTGTGTGTAGAGATACATGTATGGTGCGGTGGGGCAGGTTGATGGCTCTTTCTTATACTTGAATTTTCTTCACGAGATGCTTTTTGAAACACGAAACGATTAGCTCATCTTTGTGCATTGAGAAGCCGAAAACCTTCAATGCTGCTGTTCAACGTCATGTCACCAACTAATGGCTCCACCAGATCAAGCTGCAGGGCGACTCTGCCCGCCCCGACAGCTGCCGGTGCTCATTCATAATACCTGAGTAATAAGAAGGCGTTGAATCAATGCTGATTAATATCGCCTCATATCTCGACCATTGACAAAGCAGCTCTGCGTTGATCGCCTTGCTCCGAAAAACCTGCGGTGGCGACTGCGAGACCGGTGATGATCGTCTTTCCACTGGATTGCTGTGCCCACCACGACTGGGATTGCGAGCCTGAGTGGTAGCTGTTTGGACGAAAGGCAATGATCTCTTACCATGCAACGTCATACTCACTCACGGAAGACAAACGAAACAGCGCACGGCCAAGAAAAGTATACACACGAACCTCTAGGCTGGCGGCGGACACTGTTCGTCTACCAATCCACAATGCTCTCCAGCAATCCTACATATTAGCAATCCTACATATTTGTCGTGGCCATTGACAAAGTAGATCTGCATTGATTGCCTCCTTCTGACGACCGCAGTCACGGTATGTAAGCTGCATATACCTTGAACAGTTATACTCGGGGCCGCTCGTGTCTTCCATCGTTTGAAAGCAACATTCAGTATCCCAAAATTGCGGTGGCAATTGCGAGACCAGTATATGTCTTTGCACTGAGGTCTAGTGAGTTGCTGTGCCCTGTGTCCACCACAAGGACTGATACTACGATCCTGCTGATCCGTAATATATCGAGCAAACCGTTGAGTATCGATGTTGGGATAGTAATTACCAATAACGCCGACAACGGTCCTCAGAGGCTCTTCATCTGATCATGACATCCTGAACAGGCAGCATATCGAGCGATATGGTCTCTCCGTTCATCACACCTTGAACGTATGCTTCACCTATAAGTTCGTAGCCTTCATCATCCTCCAGAGGACGGAGAATGAACGGCACGTCCGCTCCCAAGACCACGAAAATGAGATCACCCTGCCTCGTACCGTACGGTGCGAGTCCGACAAACCCCGTACTCGAAGCAAAGAAGACTCTGCCGCGCGTCGGTCCCAGCGTCAGCGTTTGTGAGGCACTGTGGAATGTATCGTCCGAGATGTCAACTTCATCCAGCAAGCTGTTGCGGCGACCTTTCTGCGCAGAAGTGATGTAGTAGCCATGCTTGCAGATAGAAAGATCACGACGCATCGCTTCGAAGGCATCCACATTCATGGTGCTGCCAGGTGACCGAGCGATGCGGGTAAAAGCGATCTGTCTTGCTTCTTGCCACCATTCCTTGATGAGTCCGTGCGTGTTCGTGTTCGGCAAATCGGGATGGTGGTCTAGATGTACAGAACCAATGTCCTGGATCGAGTCGAGCAACTTGCCGCATAGAAGAAGGCCAAAGTCGGGTTGCCAGTCAAACATCCCTAATCTGTCGCCGCCCGCTGCGTATCGATGGCTCAGCCCGAAGATCAAGGGGCGACAGCTCAGATTGACCGTCCAGTCAGGCACCCAGGACGGCAGGTTAAGTTTCTGATTGTGTCTGCCCGCGCAGGAGAAGAGAATCATTGCTCTCCGCACCTCCCGAAAGTGCGAAGACATCTCCAGACTGGCTGCCTTTCTTCGACCTTGCATTTCTGTCACCACTCCAATGGTCTGTAGTGCGAAATCTGTGAACACACTCTCAGGCGACATCGAGTAATCTGGACTGATGTCATGCTTGCCTAGTCCTAGCAGCGCATAGACCTTGTCGCGAGGATCCGTGGCACCCAATCCGCGAGACATGAGAAGGAGGTCTAGAAGCTGGGGGTCGTCATCGTCGTCGACTATCGACTCCGGCTCCTCGTAAATGTGCTCGTTGAATCGTGTATCTAATTGTACAGGCGTGATAGGAGTTGCGATAAGTCTTTGGTGACTAGTGCATGTATGCAATGCATTAGCGCTGTTGTGGAGTAATAGATCCATCGCGCAACGTCTTACCGTAAACGTATGCGATTGATGCGGGAGAATGGGAGCTCAGAGGCGGATATCGCTTGATCTAGCTGCCAGATCTTCGGCATAGGCCCCTCCAGCAAAGCAACGATACTCTCGAGCTCATCCCAGGTTACCATAGAGGCACCAAGGACGAGCTCAACGTGGGGATTGAGGACAACTTCTTGTACAACCCAGGTCCGCCAAAACCATGGTCTGCGCAGAATTAAGGAAAGAGCAGTCCAGCGTCGATGTCCCTGCTTTGGTAGTCCGTGGTTCTCCAAGTCTGCTGAGCCCAGTCCGCTTAGCGGTTGATAGCGTGCTATAGAGAGGAGCTGCTTCGCGAGCTGCATACCAGCTTTGCTATCGTCGTAGTCATCGCCCAGCCATACAACGACCTTTCGAGCACCTTTGAAGATCTGACCCATAAGCTGAACCTGCTGGTTGCGTTCCTTGATCCTCTCCTGGCAGATGCAGATCTGGTCGATCCATAGCACCACTATCTCGTGCGGATCACGGAAGCGGTGCAGGGCCTCGAGAAGTGTCTGTGTGATAGCAAGACGTTTACCGTTGCATATAATGGACTTGGCACGCGTATTATCGCCCCATGTGTAGGAGAGCGCATCGTAAGGGGTTTTCTGCGGGCCAGTCACGAAGGAGTCGATCAGATTGATGGCTATTCCCTTGTTTCCAGTACCCGGTAAGATCTGTGCGAGACGGATGCCAGTCTTGAAGCTCCTGAGATTGCTGTACCTGAACTCCCCGATCTCGCCCGTAGGTTCGGAGGCAGATGTCCATCTGGTAAGATACATTGGGCTGAGTTTTGGGTCCTGTCTCCGAGTCTATTCATTCTCTATTGGGTGCCTTGAGCCGTTCCAAAAGGTATACTCCAGGGGTTGGTTCATCAAGGCCACACTCATCATGCTGCGCTCTGTCCACCGTCACCCCGAGACAGATTGAGATTCAACTTGAGCGGTGCAGGATTCTCGTCAGCGCGTCCTCCGGGATCTCGACTCCGACGGCATCGACGGCCATACTGATTGGCTGGAGATGTAGCAACGCTAGCTGAGGTGTGCTTCTGGCGGTGCAGCGGTGCTGCGGGCGGTCCCCAAGAACTGAAGTCTTCGACTCGGCGTTCCTCTCGAATATGAGTTCGATATGTTACTTTATCAACTTGACTGGCTCCGGTTGGTTTGCCCGACACGGTCAAATGCGATTGCCATCTGAAATTGAGTGCGAGTGCGTCTCGTTTCCGAGATTGAACCTGATTGGTAGTCTGAGGACGGCAGCTAATGGACGACCATCACCCGTGACTGTTGAAGTTGACTGTTTCCATCGCTCCATCACTTCCAGAGCAGCTTCAATACTGGTATAGAAGCAGGTGAGCGCAGCAGGCTCTAGGTTACATTGACTGCGATAAATTTCATCATTTGCTTGTGTTCAATGCTTCGACGGCCAGCCGAATATATCGGCTTGGCAAACGTGCGGTAGGTTATGCGAACCGATGAGGCGTTCGCTAGGGGTTCAGCTTGGTGGGACACTCTCCTTGCTCCATCTCGATAGCCTCGTCGGCAGCCTTGCTTTCGTTCTCTTTCTCCTACAGTCTGTCTTTCAACCTATCCTTACCAAGGACCGTATTGCCACAGCGGATTCGGACTGGACCTTACACGTTGCGCAACCATGATGTTCAAACCCTTCGACCGCGGCGCGAAGACCGCCCCCAGCCAGTACCCTCGCATACCCTTCCACCTCTTCCGCTTCTTCCAGCTGCTCTCCAGCCTGATCGTCGCGGGTATCATGGCATACTTCACCTACCATCTGAAGCACGACAAGTACGACGAGCCCTGGACGTTTATCTGGCTGTTCTCGGCTTCGCTTGCGTCAATCGCAGCGTTGACCGTTACTATATTCCTGCATTGCCTGCTTGGTCTCAACCCACGACTCAATATCGGCATCAATGCCTTCCTGGCGGTGCTGTGGGCTCTCAGCTTCGCATTACTCACATGGTACATGGCGGATACGCTGGCCGACAAGTGTGATATCGAGCATTGGAACGAAGATGTTGGAGTCATGGTCTGCAGGCAGTACAAGGCGCTGTGGACATTCACACTGGTCGGATTGTGCGTTGAACAACTTTTCCGTATCAACCTGAACCAGCTGACGATCTTCTTTTTACAGCGTCTCCACCCTCACAGCCCTCTTCCTCGATATCTACGTGCATCGGCAGCAGACTAGCCGCGGCATGTATAAGCTGCCAGACCTCGATGCGAAGAAGCGACCAGAGGCCACCCGTGGCCCGTTCACGGAAGATTCGAATGACTACGGCTATGGGGGTCTATCTGCGGCCCGCGAGAGCGATGTGTGGGCCGCAGGGGAAGAGCCGCGAAGGTCGACGGGGCCTTACAATGAACAGGCCGACAGGCTGATGCATCAGGGTGCAATCTCTGATTCGGCCGTGTTCGGACGACTTGATACTGGATATCAAGGTCCCGGGGCTGTGCGTTAGGTTGCTGGGATACGCGTGGAGCGAGGTACGGTTTTATGATCTGAGTTATGAGCGGGCTGATGTTCTCGAAAGTGTTTCAGGACTTCTATGTAGCGCTGGCGTATGAGATGCGAGACCACGACTCTATGCTTGTTTCATATTCCCATCTGTTCGAACCTATTAATCCTCCTCCAGGGGCACATCCAGCGTGCAGGAGCGCTGTCAAGGCTCAATATCCCGACTGTGCCTTCGCTCTCAGCCTTGCTCCGAACAACCAAAGCAACGCAGCCGCTGGCATACCAATCGCCAAGATTGCGAACGCAATGGTACTGTTGCCCCAACCATTACCCCATCACGGAATACATCTTCGGTGCAAACAATGGAAACGCAAACGCCGTCAAGCTTCTCACAAATTGCGATGCAGCCGTCGCGGAGCTCGCATAGTCCGGATAGGCATCGATCACATACGCAGAGATTGGCATTCCCGCCATCTGCAATCCGAAGCAGGCCATGAGCATCCCGAAGTCGACGACGAACCAGAAGAGCCCGAATTGCGCTGCCCATCCATAGAGGAAGAGACCGAGCGCGCCTATCACGGCTCCAGGAAGCATGAGTGGAATGTGGAACTCCGGTTTCGCCTCGCCATTCCCACGGCATGTGAGGCGCTTGTACACCTTGTCCATCAGCCAGCCGCCGAGCTGTGAACCAGCGAGTTCGCCGCCGGCGATGGCGATGTAGTGTAACCCGCTGGTCTCGATGGAGGTATGGTCGTGCTTTATCCACATATCTGCGAACGTGGATAGGACGATGTACAGCACACCGTACTCGAAGCCACTAACCAAGGCCGTGCATTGGATGGCCGGGTGAGTCGCGAGCAGTCGGAGTGGTCGTGTGAGAGCGCGGAGAAGGACGTTGCGGACTAATCTAGAGCCATCGAGTCGCTCTGCTGCAGTGTAGTAGCGCTGATCTCCAGTATCCTTTCTGAGCTTCGCCGCGCGCCGACCAAGGATCAGTGGCCCGTACGTTTCGTGAAAGGCGGTGAACGACAGGACGATCATGGCAGCCTGGAAAGCAGACGTCGACCAGAACATCCACCTCCAGGTCGTTCGCTCGGCCATGAACCCCCCGATTATTGGCCCGACTGCAGCTCCAAGCAGCGGGATCAGGAGGTATATTCCCAGCGACTTACCACGTTGTTCCGCGCTCCAGACATCGCCGAGCACACCACCTTGAAGCGCATACACGGCGCCGGCCCCGAATCCAGCGAGCACGCGAGCTGTTATCAGCAGGCCCTTGGAGTTCGCGAAGCCACATACAAGGTTGAAGATCAGGAACCATATGTTCGAGACGTGAAGCAATGGCTTGCGCCCGTATATCTCAGACAAGGGACCAAGAACGAGCGGTCCGAAGGCTGTTGCGAGGATGTACGCGGACATGGCCATTACAGCCTCGAGGTCAGTCATGTCCAGCTCTTTCGCGATGGTTGTGAGGGTTGGCGCCATGATCGTGGAGACCTAGAGGGTTAGCGAGGATTTTAGACAAGACAACGCTCTGTCCAAAAGTGCATTACCATGATCCTGTTGAAACCGGTGGCGGCGAGGACATCGGTGACTGGCCATTTTTTCCCCTTGGACCAGCATCTGGCTTCGTGTGAGACATACGCCTTTGCACAAGGATCAATGAGTCTGACCTTGGGTCCTCGGCGTCGAACGAGTCGTCAAAAGTCACTAAGAATGGGTCTTCGAGTTTTGTTGGCTGTGGTTGAGACAGAGCTGCCATCTCCGTTGGCTGGGTGGTTGGATCGATAGTTGCAACGGGCATTGTAACTTCGAGCTCGTTGTGGGAGTTGTCCTTCATCTTGCTAAACACAAACCCCGAGCACAGACTTTGAATAACGTAGACTGTTGTAGTCAAACAGCAGAGACAACTCTGTTGTGCAGTTGATAATGCTTGGGGGAAGCCGCACACTTTACAAAAACGATCAGATTAAATACTTATCAGATCTTGCACTACACCTTCCTTCGCTCCAAACTTGTCGCATTGAACCACATTGACCGCAGGCAACACGGCTCGTCGGCTTATAGTGCAATCCTGCGCGGATCCAAAGGCAGCAGAACGCGTGAAGACGCGGGCAGAGTGGAGAGCGAGCGGCTTCCGTTCCGATACTTACAGAGGCTGAATGTTGAGTGCATGAGTAGGTACGCTGAACGAAGTCCAATGCTCAAGATGACTTGAATGCTGATGTGAAAAGATGCAATATTGAGCCGTTCCTCGAAGTTGTCAATCATTCCTTACCTCCGGAGTTCAGGACTGCAGAAAGACAGTTGTCGATCGAAGAAGCTCTAAGTCGTCCCGTCGCAACATCACGATTCAGTTCAGCAATATGGATCCAGAAAAATCAAGCAAAATCAAGCCCCGGATCATCATCCACGGCGGCGCTGGAAATATTACTCGAAAGAACCTTCCTTCCAAGGCTTATGCAAAATACCGACATGCTCTATTGGGAATCCTCGACGAAGCATATACCAAGCTCCGTCTCCCAGGCGCCACAGCCTTGGATGTGGCAGCCCACGCCGTCTCGCTACTCGAGAACAATGGCCTGTTCAACTCCGGCCATGGCGCTGTCTTCACCACGGAAGAGACCCACGAGCTGGAAGCGTCAATCATGGTGTCGAAAGGCTATCGCAAGCGAGGTGTTGGGATCATGAATGTTACTAGAGCGAAGAATCCGATCATGGTGGCTCGTGAGATGCTCATCAAGGGTGAGGAGGACGACGGAGGTGGTGCTCAAGGGCATGTGCAGTTGCAGGGGCCTGTTGTGGACCGTCTTGCCGAGGAGTGGGGTCTGGAGATCGTCAAGCCGAGTTACTTCTGGACTCGGAAACGGTGGGACGAGCATAGGCGTGGTATGGGGAGAGAGGACGATAATGGGACGTACCAGAGGCATAGATGGCGCGCTGATCACGGTCATGACAAGTCCGACCAAGTCTCAAGGTCTGACGGAGGTATCGAGAACGACCTTACGATCGACGATCTTGGCTGGGACGGCGAAGAGTACCTCCCTCAAGGAACTGTTGGAGCAGTAGTCCTCGACAGTTCCGGAACAGTATGCTGTGCCACATCCACTGGCGGACTAACCAATAAGCTGCCTGGTAGGATCGGCGATACACCTAGCCTCGGGGCTGGCTTCTTCGCAGAAGAGTGGACTTCGATACATACGATGCCTGCACCATGCCTGAATCCGAGTCTAAGCTTACCTGTACGACTGCCAACCTCCCTGTCTACACTTCTCGCGGATTGCCTACCCAGCGTGTCAGGCTTTCTCCCTCTCCGCTCCCCCAACTCAGCCTCGGGAAAGCCATTAAGAACCATCCACAAAACAAGAGCAGTAGCCATGTCCGGCACCGGCAACGGCGACTCCTTCCTCCGCCTCTCCGCCGTCCGTACCGCCGCCGCCATGGCTCGCTTCAAGAGCGGCGGCAGCAGCGACAGTAGCGGTGGCGGCGATAGCAGCAATATGTCAGCGTCTGACTTTGAGCACTTCCCACTCCAATACGCCGTCACTTCCGTAGCTGGACCGAACGGCATGCTACAGCAGAGCGCCGAGGACAGATGGCACAAGACTGGTGAAGGCGAGGGAGGCATCATTGGGATAGAGTTCGCTGATGGGAAGGGCGCTGTGGTGTATGATTACAATTGTGGAGGGATGTTTCATGCGTGGATTGATGATGGTGGGAAGGCGAGGTTTCAGGTTTTTAGGGATAGGGTGGATGTGTGAGAGACATGTACGGGTGTTGAGTGCTGCCCGTTTTGTGCATACAGGTGAATGCAGCTCGTTCAGACCTTCACATAATCCACCTTCCGAGCAAGCCAACACCCAACAGTAACACTCTCCACCGCTCCATCACCACCCTTCTCAAACACTACAGTCCAGTTACCAGGCGGCTGCGCATCCAGGCTCCGCTGGCACGATAGATACCACACCCCTTCGCCGATCTCCTTCATCAGGTGTGCAGGACCTTTGCCTAGGTACCCATCGAATGAGCCGTACAACATGCCCGGCCCGCCTGCGACGTGGAAGGTCGAATCGATCTCGTCGCTGCGGTATGAGCCAACGTAGGGTTCGTAGTTGACCCCAGAAGATGGTTTTATGCGGTGTGCGGTTATGGTTTGATTTTCTCGCGGCCGGTGGATGGTAACGACATCGCCTGAAAGGGTGGCGGTCACTGAACGGGACTTTGCCTCGTACGGACTCGTGCATTTGACTTTGTCCCCGTCAACCATCAGCTCACCCTTGCCATCGCCGTGTTTGACGGTGGTGGCTAGCTGGGTTTCAGGATCAAAGTAAGCACCTTCCCATGCGTCCCCACGTGCCACCGAATCGGACTCCTCCGCTTTTAGCAGTGTCTTTTCCAGCAAGTACGTGGCAGCTGCTCCAGCGTCCGCTTCATGATTGAACATCACAACAACCGATAGACGTGCATCAGGAATATATCGCCGGTTTAATCTGAAGCCTCGCAGGGCACCACCGTGACCCACTGAATTGTGGCCCGCCGTCTCGTCGTGAGCTAGACCCCAGCCATAGAATGCTGGAGCGCCGTCGATGAAAGTTGGTTCTTGCGCGTTAAGCCGATATGTGCTCTTGGGACCCGTGTGTTGCTGATCGAGGTACTGCTCGTACGCAATCATATCGTTGAGCGATGCCACTATTCCCGCGTCGCCCGCCCATTCTATTCGGTTCAGTGCTTGAAAGAACCCACTCTGCTCAGGGCCTTCATAGCCAACGCTCGGTCCGGGGCGCTCATTAGTGTTGGGAGCCAGCTCTGCAGAGGCCATGCCTGCTGGTTTGAAGACGTGTTCGGCTAGTAGATCGTCCAGAGGCTGGCCAGTGATGATCTCGGCTATGCGGCCGAGCACGTAGAAGTTGACGTTCGAATATGAGTAGCTGGTTCCAGGTTCGAAGTGGAACTTGCCGAGCCTCTGTAGAGCAGCGGGTGCATCTTTCTCGAGCGTGAAGTGCTGATCCACCTGGGCACCCCAGAGTACAGACAAAGCCCAGTAGTCCCGAATGCCAGATTGCATGGCCGCAAGTCGCTCGACGGTAAGATCCTTGTTATCGGCAAGGGTTGCAGGAAGCAGATCGCGCAGTGCTGCGTCTGCCTTCGCCGCTGCGCTGTCTTCTTCAAAGATCTTGGCCAAGGTGAGACACACGAATTGTTTCGAGATGGAGCATATCGGCAGGATGGTGTCATTCTCCATCTGAATCCGCTTCTCGAGGTCGGCGTAGCCCCAGACATGTTGGCCAATGACTTTGCCATCCCTGAGCAGAGCACATGCGCCTCCTGGTCCGCGGTAGAGTGCCGGAATGGACTCTACTAGGCGCTGTGCATCCGCTGCTTCCATCGCAAGTATAGGTCGGAGGAGTCAGCGTTACGTGGAAAGCACCACAAACAGCAACTGTGAACAATGGTGGTTTTGATTGGGCTTCAGGTGAGATCAAGATCAAGGCCGAACCTCTTACCTCTATTTCGAGTGGATACCAGTGCGGACCCGAGGCGGACACCGCGTGTCTCTAGACCAGTCTATCAGCTCTTCTAGCTTGAGTGTCAATCCCGATTAGGCAGGAGGACTCTGATAACCTGATATCATTGAAACAGAATATCTTTGTTCATCGACAACGCAATGCAGTGCCTGGACAAGGGCGGCTTCTCCGTAACCTCGAAGATCTATCAAATACCCAGGAACAATGCTCAGGATGGTGTAGAAGATGAGATGGACGAGGTCTAGCCCGTCCGGCATCTTCCGAAGCTTCCCCAGACTCCACCTTTCAGATCCCTGTCCTCTACTTGAGGTCCCATATGTCATCCAACCACACACCACTCCTACTTCCTACCCCCTCCAAGACTCTCCAAATGTCTCGATAGCACCAGCAAAGCAAGATGGACATCTACGACCACATAGAAGAACACGCCCTCGCTCCCTCCGCCGACGAACCCCCCACATCAACCTCCAACACCGACGCAACACCCGACCTCCGCACCGATCTCGAATCCACTTTCCGCGCCGTGCAGTCTTCTCAATGGGGCAGCACACTGAACTCCTGGTTCACCACCGCCCGTCAGCAAAGCACGAGCTTCGTTGCGGATTTACAGAAGGAAGCTACTGAGGCGCAGGAACAGGCCACTAAAGGCTTCTCGTCGTTGAAAGACCAGGTGGTGTCGCGGACACGAGGGCTGAGTCTTGATGCGGGACCAGGACCTGAGGGCGCGGTGCCGGGCGAGGAGGGGGTGCCGTTGGTGAGGGTAGCGAGTGGAGCTGATGCGAGCGCGGCTGCAGAGGCGGAAGCGTTGGAGGCACCGGAGAGTCTGCCGGCGGATATCGTCAAGGAGGCTGGGACCTTAGTCGCGAGTCTAAGAGAAACTGCGGCGAGTCGACTGAAGGATCTACAACGAGCGGAGGATGCGGCGGACGATGCGTTATTAAAGTTCGGCACGAACGTCCGGAACTTCCTACGAGACGCTGTAACAGTTTCTGCGCCGGATGAGTCAGAGGCCGCGAAGGAGGCAGAGGGAAGGAACGAAGTTTTGTTCGAGACCTCCGAGCCAGGGACAGGGAAGAAGGTATTCCATTCGACGAGATTGGATGCGCAATTACATGCTATTCACACCACGTCGAAGTCGTTTACGGTCGATCCGGCGGAGGGGGAGCAGTGGGATGAGTGGGCAAAGGCATTCGATATTGATAGTAAGACGGAGGATGTAGCGCGAGATCTGGAGAGGTATGAGGAGTTGAGGCGTGCGATGGAAAAGTTGGTGCCGGAAATGGTGGAGTATAGGGTATTTTGGATGAGGTATTATTTCTTGCGCTCGGCTGTTGAGGCGGAGGAGACGAGGCGGAGGGAGGTGCTAAAGGGTGCGTATTCGGCACACACTTGCTCGTGAAATTTGCTGACATAGTTCGAAGGCGCCACACAAGACGAAGAAGTCGCCTGGGACGACGAAGACGAAGACGAGCAAGCAATTTCGTCTACCACACCTTCAGCCATCAAAGGAAATGCGGCGGCCTCGTCCTCGACAACCACACTCACAGAACCTGCCGCAAACGATAGTCTGAAACCTCAATTGCCGCGCCGGAGTCACGAAGACGCGAAAAGCGTCGCAGATTCAGACGCGAGCTACGACATCGTCTCGGGCGCGACGAGCAGAGCGATGGGAAGCCCGAAGGAGGAGAAGAAGGACGTTATCAAGGGTGCTGATGAGAGCGATGATGATGACTGGGAGTAGGATGGATGTCTGCGTCCGTGTATTGGCTTGTTGTTCTTGGCGTAGGCGTAAGGCGATAGCATGTGGAAGGACTGCTGACTCTGCGGACGGCTGATCTTCGTTTGTAGGCATATCTCCTTGAAATGGACGGTTCGCTCATCTCGCATCTTGCACACTCTAGACGCCGTCGATTGGTAGGCACTTATGCAGAACAGGAAGTTGACAAACGTCCAAAGCGTGATCCGCGACCGACTTGTAAGACCTGTATATCGATACGTCTTGCTATCAAAGGTCTCCACGACTTCAGCCAAATTGAGCGGGATGTGCAAGAAGCTACTGCCAAACAGTACGGGCCATCATGAATCCAATGCCACTCTGATTACGGAATCATGCTGTCCTTGCGGAGTTATTGACTTGCTGGGTTCAACCAAACGGATTTGTCAGTCGTGTGAACTAAAAGTTGACCGGTATGCATCCACCCGTCGGTTGGGGCCAGCGATTCAATCCAACCGCGGTTGTTAATACATTGTACAGCGGATTTCTCCAATTCCTGCAACTCGAAGCAACCACAGCAGTCTGGCCAATCACATGTGAATCATTCCTGCATATAGACTTTAGGGTTGCTCCTACGCAATGTTGTGGCAAGGGCGGGTTTTCTTCTCCACCTCGCATCATGTAGAAGGTTAGCTCGTCTGCTACACGGACTCACCTACTGCACGTGCTTCGTCTCGTCTACTAAGTGAATACAAGAGCGAATATCTCGCTACATACGTATCGGATTCGAGTGATTTAAAGCGTATGTGATAGCGGTGACTTCAGTGATCCTAATAATATATAATATTAGTCTAATAGGCGGCTACTTAGCCTAAGAGGCCTACCTAACTAGCTAGAGCTAGTGTTGAATACACTAGCTAATTTAGCTAGTTCTATCGACAATATGACTATAAGGCTAGGTAAATGTTACTTCTAAGCCTTCTTTAGCTTCTTAGCTAACTACTAGAGCTTAGTAGCGAGTTGTTTAGTCGCTCTATCCGTATTAATTTAGTACGCCTTCCGTAGTACTTCTACGGCTTATCCGACTCTCTTTCTCTAAGCCTGTTTTTTATAATTAATACGTCGTTTCTCCTTATTAGCTACCTTAGTAAGTAACTATACCTTCTTCTTATTACGTATAAGCTACCTAGTAGACTCTATAGCCTATTTAGCGGCTTCTCTAGTATCGCTTTTATCTCGAAGTAATTATATTCGACTAAGGCTAAATATAATAGCGCTACTACCTATCTCTAACCTTAATTCCTCGATTAGAGTCTTCGTCTATATCTTCTTCTTCTATACTTTAAATAACGCTTATTAATAGCTATCTAACTCGTATTATAATACGGTGTTCTTAGTATCTAAGGTATAGAGCTTATTAACGATCTTATCGAGCTTAGTAGCGGTATCCTACTATACTATATACTTCTACTTAACGTTATTAACGAAGCGGACCTTCTTCCGTTGTTTATCTATAGCTAGGGTATTATCTAAAGACGTTATAGTCGCTAGTCGTAATAAAGGAGTTAAGGCTATAGCGTCGAGTATAATAGATAGATTAAATAGTAAGATACTAGTCTTTATAAAGGACGAGAGGACGTTAGAGCTCGTAAAGGCTTCGTACTACGTAGGCTAGAATATACGGAAGAAGTTACGCTTTATAACGGAGCTAAATCTATTAGAGTCGTAGATATAATAGTTAAGTAACTAGTCGTATTAAGTAGTAAGAGGGGTAAATAAACCAACGTTAAGTAGTTATAATCGATAGGTTAAATATAGTAGATAGACTACTATAATAATACGATTATTATAGTACTAATCGAGTAGTAGTATAGTTATATAGCTACTATAGCCATCTAATATAAGTAGACGCTAGTTACGGCTATTACGAGCCTTCTTCTTAGTATTTCGATCGAATACCTTCTTAATCTACTCTATAGTAATATCATTATTTGTCTAGCCGTTTAGTAAAGCTATAAAGAAGACGTCGTATTACTTAGTATCTAAGTCTTATAACTAAGCGTCTTAAAGCTAGCCTAAGGTACTACAAAAGACGATAGCCGGTAGTAGCGTTAAACCGTCTATATAGATAGTAGTAAGTATTATAACCTATTTACGGTTACTATCTAAGTAAATACTAGCTAGTTTACTAGTCTTAATTACCGCCTTTTCGAATATTCGTCTTATCTAGACTCTATACCTAATAAGGAACCCTTTCTCGTCTATATTGTAGGTATTATAAGGCTATACCTTATATTTATCGATCTTCTACTATAGTAGGTCGTAATACTACTTATATAAGGCCCTAGAGTCGGCCTTAAGCCGTTGTCTATCGATAATACGTAGATAACTACTTCCTAGCTCTACTTAGTTACGCGTACAAAACCTCTAGGACTAGTAGTGTCTAGGCTCCTTTCTACTAAGCTCGTAGGCTATACTATATACTATTATAACTTAGAGGTAGGCCTCTCTTAGTAAGCTTATAAATATATAATATAAGGGTACGTTCTTACTAAGGCGTGAGAAGGCGCTGTTTTTAGTACTGTTCTTTAGTAGATTTAGTAACACCTCTATAACGACGTAATAAGGTAGAGCGGCTTACATTAAACTGCTTAGCGACCTTAGAGATAGTCTTATTAATATGGAGCCTCAGCTCCGTTAGCCTAGCTTAAGAGCTTCCATATTAATGGAGTTATCATTGATTAAAGTGAGTGTAATTAACGCGTTACGCGTGCACCAGATGAGGCCGTGCACGTGACGAGCTAACCTTCTACGCTGACGAACACATTTCAACATTGTCCGGCTCCAGCCCCAGCCGGCCGGCCCTTAGACCTACCGCATGCAGAATTCGAAGATATATAGTCAACCTTCGCACTAAAACACTGATCAACATCACCGAAGGGTTTTATTTGCGTTTTAAAACAAGCTTCTTACCTGCATCATGTCCTCCAACCAGGCTGCTTGGCTCGACGGGAAGGGCGCACAGCTCCGCGTGGGAGAGTCGTCGATGCCCAAGGCAGAAGCTGGAAAGGTTGTGATCCGCAACAAGTCAGTAGCCATCAACCCGGTGGACTGGAAGGTTCAAGACTACGGTGTCTTCGTTCAGAGCTGGCCTTTTGTGCTGGGCGAAGATGTTGCAGGCGAGGTTGTGGAAGTTGGCGAGGGTGTCTCCCACCTTAAGAAGGGTGATAGAGTGGCGGCGTAAGTCAATGTCTCAATGGTTGTAATATCGCCATACTGACATTTTCTTAGACACACTGTCAGCCTGATGTCAGGCAAAGACGAGGACGGTGGTTTCCAGCTGTACAGTGCCGCGATAGCTGCGAAAACTGTAAAACTTCCCGACTCCGTCTCGTTCGCACAAGGAAGCGTCATTCCATTGGCATTAGACACCGCAGCAGTCGGTTTGTACTCCAAGGTTGCCGACGGGTTTCTGGGTCTACCTCTCCCATCTCTCAACCCAACCTCATCTGGCAAGACCATTGTGCTTTGGGGCGGCTCGACGTCCGTCGGATGCATGGCAATACAGCTTGCTGTTGCGTCTGGAGCTAAGGTGGTCGCCATCGCTAGCGAACACAATCATAAGTTGTGCAAGGATCTCGGAGCGTCTGAGGTGAGCTCGTCATGCTTTTCGTTCACAAAGTCTCTGCTGATGGATATTGCAGGTCGTGGACTATAAGAACAAGAGTGTCGTCGACGATGTCGTCGCTGCGGTACAAAAGATCGGGGGTGACTTCGTCGGTGTTTATGATGCAATCTCGGTCCAAGGAGATTCATACACTCACACCGTGCCGATACTGGAGAAGCTTGGAGGTGGCAGCCTGGCCACGGTCTTGCCAGGCCCAGAAAACCCTCCCAGCAACGTCAAGGCTGGGAATGTGTTCGGCATCAATGACTTGACACACGCAATTTGGGTACCAAACCACAACTCTACATTGTCTCCGACATTCGCTGACCATTTTGCCCTTCTGTCTGTAGGCTGAATACCTGCCCAAGGGCTTGGAGAGTGGGAAATTGAAGGCTGTGCCCGAGGTGTTGGTAATTGGCACCGGTCTCGAGAGCGTGCAGAAGGGGCTGAACAAGAACAAGGAGGGTGTGAGCGCTAAGAAGGTCGTGGTGGAGCTTTAAGTATCGGTTGAGCTGTTTGGGAAATCAATCGTATATCATGGACTGATCTACCCATTCAAGCTCTTCGGCAGTTTCCTGCGTGACTCGGCGAGATGACCGCAAAGGGGTGAAATACATCTGGCTGCGAATACCGTGGGGGCTTTGCCATCGATACCCATCGCGGCGGTCTTGCCATGAATTAAAAAGCATGATGCGTTCTGATAAGACGTCCTGCCGACGGGTTCGGAAGGATGTCGAGGTTTCCTTGCTCATTTTCGACGCCAAAGATCTCGATCTCCTTACGACGGGCCTCATCCTCAACCCTTTTGATCGCAATGTCCGGCAGATCGCCATCACCTGCCTCCACCTCCATATTTTTCTACCGTCTGCCCCGGCGTCCATAGCGCCCGCATCTTCGAACTTCGCGAATCTTGCGATCTCCTGCTTCTCCAGGTTCTCCGTCGCCTTCCCCAACTTCGCTAGGATCTCTTCGTCCGTGAGCAGGCAGGCTGGGTATAAATCCGCACCTGCGCGAGCTTTACGAAGGGCCCGCTCGGCTCCCGCTACCATCGTGCGCTTACTGTTCAGCTGGGCCCTATTTGGCGGTTTTTCCTCATCCGGGTATAGACCCTTGTACAGCTCGACTGCTTTTTTCGCGTGTCCCAGATACTCGTCTGGTGAGTGGACGAGGATGAGATACAGTTTAGCCGCTTGGAGGTCTGAGATGGCGGGTTCGATAAGCAGTTGATGGGCTTGTGCAGTAAGCGTCAGCGTACGTCACATGTTCTGACAAGCTGGAGCGGTTCCACGCACTAGAGTGTTCGCTGCCTCAAATTCCTCGTTCTCAAACAACTTCCATGCATCCGTAGACTGCAGTTCGAAGCATTGGCCCACGGCGTTGAGACTCTCTAGTGGTGGCATGGCGCCGGTCGTGGGTGGTTGTGTCCGTGAGCAAGCGTATGGAAGTGTGTGTTGGGTATTGGAGAGACAACTTGACTCATTAAGTCGACGAGACAATCGCACGTGAGCCTTACGTAAGCTTTCACATGCGATGCTTCAGCCGGCGGATATTGAAGACGACACGTTTCTGTCTGCTATCGGTTGAAGGGGTTGATTTCCTCTTGCCTTCGCCTGATCTGGAGACTCGTCCTTGGATGGGTCATGCTCGCTGTCTCGAACGCCAGATCTTTTGGCCTTGCTTGCCCCGGTACGAATCTCAAGTCATACCGCAACAGAATGAAGCACATAGCGATCTTCAGCTCGGCACTGGCAAAGAAGCGGCCAGGGCAAGCATGCTGCCCAAGCCTGAACGCAAGGTGTTCGGATGTTGTTGATACGAATTGATTTCTGCCCTCTCCGCTGGGCTGTTGACGAAGAAAGCGTTTGACGTCGAAACGCTTCGGCTCGACAAAGGTAGATGGGTCGCGACCACGACCATCGGGGACCAGTATCCGACTACCTGCTGGAAGCTTCGTGCCGTCAGAAAGGATGACATCTTTCTTCACAAGTCGATTCATTGACGCTACAATTGAGTCAGCAAGGGTACGGTTAGGCATATAGACAACTTACCGAAAGTGAGACCATGCGTCCTCTGCACCTCCTGGAGAAAGCTGTCGAGCAATTCCATCTTGTACAATGCGACTCTCGACCAGCCCTCTTCTTCCAAGACTCGAAGAATTTCATCTCGTAACGGCTGCACGACCTCTGGCGTATCACAGATCTGCAGCACACACTTGGTCAATGTCTCGGCGGTTGTATGGACCGCAGCGATCGTGAGAGATAGCTGAGCAGCAACATAACCCACCTCACGCCCTAGAGACTGTGCTACTTCAACCATCCATGCAACTGTGTCGGCGGTTCTCGGAGGCTTCTCTCCAGCCTTGAGAACAGCCTCAGCCCGCTCACGTCTTCTCTCTACTTCTGGATGTATCAGACGTCGGGATTCGCGCACTTCTTGTTTGAGCCTGGTGCAAGTTGGGAGTATCCAGTAGAAGACTGGTCGCACCAGTGCATGAATCAAAAGCATGACGTTCGCCCCCATGAACGAGTCCACAGTATAGTTTTCAGAGATTGCGAGCCACGCTGGATCCCGGCAAAGCTCCTTACCAAGAAACACCCGCGATGACAGTCTTGCGATGATGTCCAAAATGTCTTCCTTCAGGTGTCGAGTTTGCCAGTCCTGGTTCTCTCCAAGGTACTCTTGCATACAGGCATCTGTCTCCTGCACCAGATCGTCCGTGATCAAGCTCAAGCCTTGCGTGAGCTTTCGTACCACCTGCTGTATGAAAACGCCATCCAGAAGACCGTGTTTGAAACCCTCGAAACCCGGCAAGTCAACAGGAAAGTCCTGAGCAAACCCTTCGTCTAAATAGCTCTGGCAGGCTCTTGATTTCGTCCGCAAAGCGGTTTGGGACAATGATCTTGTAGCCAGAACTTGTACTTGGAAACAGCTCGGGCGTTCGATAGCGCCTTTCGCGAGGGTCTCGTTACACCTGAAGATCCAGCCAAACTTCGCTGGTAGTATGCGTTGCCATCCACTGCTCAGACAGAGATGACTGGTGTATCTGGATGTGGCCGTTCGGCAGATATCAGAGTATAGGCCGTGGTCAGGATCAGAAGAACTCCGAAAAGCCGCACAGATATTGGCAGGGTGCTGAATGTCTCCCAGAGTATGTCCATACTGAAGTCCGAGCTCGCAAAGGCGAAAGCGTTCTTTCCAGGGATTCAAAGAATGCCGAGAGCATGCGTTCACAGTGAAGACGAGATAAAATGAAACGTTCTGCGTGATCGACTGAGTCGATGACGTAACTGCGGATGACAAAATGATTGTTGATGGCGCATCCTTTCCAACCTACCAGTTACATCTAGCCGCAATGCTACAACGTCAAATACTCAAGGTAGTGCTGATCCGACATCAACGTGATGGTGAAGTCCGCTGGCAAAGTTTAGTGACTTGTCCGATCATCCCGCACTTACAGCTGCCTCGATGTAATCGACTGAGCTCTTGATGGTCGTCAAGTTCTCGCAACCACCTTCGAGAACCAGTATGTCATCTTCGATACGCACGCCTCCCACCTCCCAGTACTTCTCCAGTACTGTTTGATCCACAATTCCTTCCCACTTGCCGTCCTTCAACTCCGCTCTGAAGGGATACTCGCGGAAGTAGATGCCGGGTTCGTTCGTTACCACGGACCCAGCAGGGAGTTGCCCACGAATACGCAAGTAACGGAAATATTCGTCCTCGTCTTCATAGTTGGCGTTGCCGCCGACATCGTGAGTGTCCTGTTTGAACACGGACGTAGAATCAGCCCACTATCTCACATTCTCTCACATATTTTGGCAAGGGGAGAGTTTCTGGCTCCGTGTACTTACCATGCCCAAGTAGTGACCTAAGCCATGAGGGAAGAACCGACAAGTGACTCTCGAATCCATGATCTGTTGCAGGCTCAGATCCTTCTTTAGGATCCCCAACGCTTGCAGCCCTTCTGCGGCCGTACGATGTCCGAGCATGTGTACGTCTTCCCACAGTACGCCGGCTTTTATCAAGGCCATACATTTCGTTTGCATCTCAAGCACAAGATCGTAGGTCTGTCGGCTTTCGGTAGTAAATTTGCCATTGAGCGGGAAGCTCCGGGTGATGTCTGAGCAGTAACATCGGTATTCGCATCCGGCATCGATAAGCAGATTTAATTGTTTATCCAATGGAATGTCGTTGTGGTGGTAATGGAGGGTACTGGCATTCGTCCCGGAAGCGCAGATGCATCCATAAGCTTGTTCTTTGCAGCCGTTGGCGTGACAGTGCATGACAAAAACGGCATTGAGTTCTTGTTCGTTCGTTGCGCTCTTCACAGAAGCCAGTATACGTTCGTGCGCGTATGAGGATACGATATTGGCATGTCGGATCATGGCGATCTCGTGCTCGTCCTTGACCACCCTGCAGGCCTCAATCGCTCGTCTCAATCGCTCGCTTTGGTTGATGAGTGGATTGAACCTCTTGAGCTTCTCCGAGTGGAAGAGAGCCATATCAGCACGATCCTTGATTGCCATCACCACCGTTTGCTGCTTCTGTAGCATCTGCACTAGATCTTCGCCAGATTTGAGTTCGTCGGACGTTAGTACCGCATCGATGTCGTAGAGTTTGAGCGCATCGTCTGGTAGGAGCGGCATCCCAGCCCACATCACATACTCCGGGTCAACAGGCGGGATGTAGAGGGTACTCCTGTCGGCTGCGATGTCGTAGGCGAAGAAGCAATCTGGTAGATCACAGCCGGTTAGGTAGTAGAAGTGGCGGCGTTGCCTTGGCCAGTACTGTCAGTACGTTCACTAAGCAGCAGTATCAAGGAACTAATGTGAAAGTTGAGATGTGTTTTACCTGAAGTGCGTGGCCTGATCGTCATCCTACCAAGCAGCTCGCATCAGCGCTGAGGACGGCACGAGCGACAAAGCGCATGCTCACCTCAGTCATCGCCGTTCCTGTGCCTTCGAGGTAGATAACACCAGAGGTTGGCCCTCCATTCTCCGCGATCCATTGGGCAACCCGTCGACAGTGAGCTTTGGCAGGGTACTTGCCAGACGGTCCCGGAGGCAGATCTGGGTTCGCTATTGACTGAGGCATACTCCGTATGTAGGAGGAGGTGAGGTCGCAAGAGAAGAGCCCGTTCACAAACGCGAGATATGGCTAGAGCCGGACTCGGCCCGGGTTCTCCACTTCCCGAATCCTCCGTCTTACCTCTAGCTCCGATACCAACGACGTTCCAGGTCATCAAGATGGCATTTCTTAACAACAAAAGCTTGTCCAAGGGAATACCATGGGATGAGAGTGTACCACGCAATGACTGTATCTCCTACGATGGAAGAACAATATCCACGCCCAGACTTCCGGCGAGATGCCCTCGAGTGGCAATGCTTGAACGGAGAGTGGGACTTCCGCTTCGACGACAATGATATTGGTCTGTCGCAGCGATGGCATAAGCGCGGAATACATAGCGACTGTGAAGACGAGAGTACCAAGCGGACTATCCAAGTACTATTTGTCTTCCAATCCAAGGCACCTGGAGTCGATGATCAAACAGCCCACGAGGTTCTATGGTACGAATGGGATTTCTGCGACATCCGTACAGAGACGCACAAGCGCAATGGCTACGGACTCATGGTCCGCTTTGGGGCTGTTGACTATATCGCGAAAGTCTTCATCGATGGCACTTTTGTGGGCGAGCACTGTGGCGGCCATGTGCCTTTTGAGCTGGACATTACAGACACTCTAGGCCTCGAGACTTGTCCGGAGCGCATATACCGTCTGACTGTAAGGGTATTCGACTCGGCATACGGTCTCAAGCAACCTCGAGGTAAGCAGTACTGGGGTCCGAAGCCGAAAACGATATACTACACACCATCTAGTGGCATCTGGCAGAGCGTGTGGCTTGAGAGTGTACCCTCATTGCGGATAGCTGACAGTAGCCATGGCACAATCTTGCGCTCGAACGACATAGAGGGCGGCGAGCTAATGTTAGGACCAGTGTCGTTGGACGTAGAACTGGAAAACAGTGTAGTGTCGTCCTGGAAGCCAGTCTCTGCGGCGTTGTGGTCCATACTTCTGAGAGGAAGCAACGGCCGCACGATCATGACTTCGTACAATTCGACCACAGCATGCGTGTTCCGAAAGAGAGAGTCCCACAGCTACCGTCCGAGTTCTTGAGACATACGCCTCTTTTGGATCCGGCTTGCTGGCGGGACAGACTGGCGATTTGGTCTCCTGAACATCCCGTACTCTACGATCTCACCATCGAACTGTATGATGCAGACGACAATCTCATCGATCAAGTCAACACCACGACTGGCATGCGCTCCATAAATTGGACCAAAGGTGATGGTTCTTTCAGGTTGAATGGCAAGCCATACTTCCAAGCCCTTGTTCTCGACCAAGGTTACTGGCCCGAGACTCTGATGACGCCGCCAGACTCACACGCACTGAAGAGAGACATCGAGCTGTCTAAAGCCATGGGTTTCAACGGCTGTCGCAGGCATCAGAAGGTTGAAGATCCCTTGTTCATGTACTGGGCGGACAAATTGGGATTCTTATGTTGGAGCGAGATGGCCTCAGCCTTTGACTTCAGTGTCGACATGATGGAGCGATTTGATCAGGAATGGATGGAAGCGGTCAGGAGAGACATCAACCATCCTTGCGTCGTCGCTTGGACGCCCGCGAACTAGAGCTAGGGTTATCCTGACCTACCAAACGATGTAAGCAAGCTCCAGATATATCTCAATCACTATCCGACTAATTACGGTACTTTATTCGATCGTTAGCCGCGCCAGCGAGACCATCTACGCAGTCTCTACTACATGACCAAGTCGTTGGATCCTACCCGACCGATCAACGACAACTGTGGTTGGGAGCACGTAGTAACAGATCTCAGCACGTTCCACGACTACGCAGATGCCTCGGGTATGGCGGATCGGTGTAGGAGCATCAAGGACATACTGGAAACCCGTGCGTTGTAGCAAGTGTGTCCACAATCCAAGTATGCTGACGTTCACTTAGCCCTGGCTAGACTAAGAGGCATGTTTCTCGGGCCTGTGTATGGGTCCGATGGCTCGTATGATCCAGGTTCTCAACATCAAAGAGGAGCTCCCATACTGTGCACCGAGTTTGGTGGTGTCAAGATTGCCAGTGGATCTGACGAACTGCAATCTGAAGTTTGGGGCTACACCACAGCTCAGGACTCACAGGATCTTCTCAAGCGGGTGGAGAACGTCATGATGGCCACCGTGAGGTCTGGTGTAGTGTGTGGGGTTGTCTGGACCCAACTGTGAGTCACGATGTGACACACCGTCACGGAACTTGACTGACTCGGTGGATACTTCAGAACCGACATTCAGCAAGAGCAGAATGGCTTGTATACTTGGCAGAGGAAAGCAAAGCTGCCGCCAGATGGGATGAAAGCCATTGTAAAAGCTGCGGAAAAGCACTATTACTCTCTGCAGTGCTAACTGATCTACGTACACAAGCAGAACCTCTACTGTGGCAGCGTGAGCTGCACTTTCAACAAGTCGCCGTCCACGATCTTTTGCCGCATCTCTGGGGACGTCAATTCCGGCATGTCCCACGTCACGTTGATATACCTAGCATCGGCGAGTCGATTAGCAGTGTCTCGCGCACGACGAAGGGATCCACTCATCATGACTTACCTCCCCGAGATCCATTCTCGCCTCTGTTTAGTGAGATAAACAAGACTGTCGCCGCAAAGCTCCGGAGTTTCGGTGAAGACCGCCTTGAGTTTCTTATCCATGCCTTCACCTTTGCCAATCATGTCGGTGAGGATGTTTCCAGGATGAATCGAGAATGCGATGACACCTTGGTCTGCATTTTCCTTGGCAAAGAACTCAGTCACTCGGACAGCTGCGAGCTTCGACGTCTGGTAGTCACTGAGAGCCGGCGTGACTACGAAAGCACCAACGCTTGCTACCGTAGCAACAGTCCTGAGTTCACCCTTCAGCAGAAGAGGGAGGCATGCTCGCATTACGAGGTAGGATCCCTTAACGTTGATGTTGACTGCATATCTGTCAGACTTTGGAGGACGGCAACACACAGTTCTATTGTACTTACACGTCTGCCACCATGAGTCGGGTCGGGACTGCTCAACAGACACCATGTCACCAATGACACCCGCATTGTTGATAACCACATCAAGCTTGCCGAAGTCCGCTTCGATCTTCTGGCAAGCTTCGCTCACGCTGGCCTCGTCAGAGATATCCAGATTCAAGCACAACACATGTGGTTCCGGCTTGCCGGCATCACTCGCTGCTGCCTTTAGTTCGGGCTCTACCTCCGCGACACTCGATCTAGCTCCAATGGCGATGTAAGAAGCTCCCGCCTTTGCATACGAAACGGCCATCGATCGACCGAGCCCTCGGGACGCTCCAGTAACTAAGACAGCTTTTCCAGAGAGGTCTGCTTTAGTGGGATCGATTTCCGGATACGACTAAATGCTGTTCAGCGAAGTCTTCGATGGATAAAAGCAACAAAGCTTTATGCTGCAATCACGATTCGACTTACATCATTGTGGACGATAGTTGTTGTCGTATAGTCTCCTGGCCCTTCGATTGGGTTCCATGTTCCTTGCAGTGGAGGCATTGTATCTTGTGGAAGTAAGCGTTCGTGGTTCACTTAGCCTCGACGAGATAGATGAAAGGGTTATCGGTAGCACGCTGAGATTCTGCGATCAGGACTACTTGGTCAATATATATCTTTGCCCGTTCTGCCTGCCACGGCCCTGAAGTGCGTTTTGGCTTTGATGTGATCGACTCAGTGCACTGGAGACTTACGTCCGTGAGGGAGTGAGGCTGACTAAATTGGTGCGGCGTTTGCGGTTTTACCGAAGGTTACTACCTTATTGTTTCCGGTGTGGTTCCACGTCGTTGAACTCATATCGATATGCATAGATTTCGTTCGCTCTCATGTTCACTAAACAGGATCCGGAGATAGGTTAAGACAGCTCCAAAGTACCAAATCAGGCGATATATGCGTTTAGGAAGGCACTCGAGCAGGCGATCTAATGGGCCACTTCGATGTGTGTTCGGTCAGTCTAGTGCGTGAAGTAGCTCCCTGGCGAAGGCTCAACATCTTGCTAGGTACCAAATGAGGCGGTGAATGCATTCGACATGTCTTTCAGCGAGCGGGACAATTCCGCATACAGCCCCAGGTTCTACAAACGCACGAACTTGATATACGCTCATAGCGGCAAGATCAATGAATCTCAGACTCGTTTCCCAACATCGTCTCCCAGATAGTCGTCACCCTTCGCATGCACTTCGATAGCCCCAAGGTGTCCAGAAGCCACGCTTGTATCCGAGGAGAAGGCGGTCTCACCATACAACACTCCACGTTTGATCTCGTCAATAGTGTGGCCTTTTGGCTCGGAAATCAGGAAAGTGCAAAGCGTGCAGAGCGCCATTATGCCGCTGAACAAACCTAGCACGCCGTTGATGCCAATCTTCTCTGCCACAGTTCCAAAGACGAAGGCCGTCAGGACCGCTCCGGCTTTTCCAGACGCTGCTGCGATACCATGGGCACATCCGCGAACGCTTGTTGGGAAGACTTCAACGGGGAGCAGGAATGTTGTGCAGTTAGGTCCAGCGTTCAATACCAGCTGAGAAAGAGTGAACAGTACCATCAGTCCAGCGGTCGATGTGTGGTTGGTGACGCCGGCCCAAACTGCGTACAATAGGGTAACGATGGCGCTGCCAATGGCTTGTTGGCGGACCCGACCGATGACATCTGGTAGGAAAATTCCAATGTAGAAGTCAGGTCTGCCAGGATTAGCAGTCTGATCGAGTCGAAAGGGTTCAGCCTAACTTACAAGTAGCCTGCAGAGGCGACAATGATGTTACTAAGTCAACGTCAGTCTCTATTCCGCCCTTCGACTCTGGTCGAGAAGCTTACCCAATAGCGGTGTTCCACAACGTCTCATACGGGGTGCTGCACTCTCCGTAGCCTATCGCACCAAGTATGATAGATTGGTTGAGATTGATCCCGTAGAACGCAATGTCACTGTATGGCAAATCAGCCGCTGTTGTTCGCCAATTGATATTGTCCTACAACTTACAACAAGAACCAGGTTGAACATACACCAAACAGCGCCTTGGCATGTTTCCATTTCGCGAAGTAGACTCTGAAGTCCGCGAACTGCTCCTTGAGGCCTCTCTTGTCCTTGCCGACTAGACCAGTATCTGTCGACACATATTTCTCATAGGGTTTGCTCTCTTTCATCGTGAGCCTGAAATAAAGCGTCAAGATCAGCGGTACCAATCCGATCCCAAACAGGAGGCGCCAGACCCATTGCAGGTGATGGATGTTGCTGTGGATGCTCTCTTTGAAGGCTGCTAGGAGAACAATATAAACGATGCCTGCTGAGAAGTCCGATGCACGAAAAAATCGTTAGAATAAGCTTCGCACGAGATCCCGTATGATTATGCTCCGCAGACAGGGAAGAGGTCATAGGATAGTCTGACGAGTTCTGTTAGCATCGAGCTTGGAGAGCGGACAGAGAAGCAACAGCATGCTTACCTCCCCCCGTCCCTAGCCCAGTGATAATACGAAACGTGGTAAGCCAGGCGACAATCCCAGCATGGCCGAGTTATGTCGGCGCGACGATGACCAGGAGAGTTCCGAAGATGGTCAAGATGAGTTCCTTTCCATACACTTTATGTCTTCCGAGTGCGTCTCCAAATAAGCCGAAGAGTAGCTGGCCAAGGATCATACCGATCTACATCAAGTCGTTGGAGCAACAAACCGAATCCAGGACACCAGATACGAAACCGCTAAACCGCCCTTGATCACGGATGCCGGAATCGTTGGCGTTACGCCTTCATCGTCCTCATAATAGAGATACCCAATCATTGGCACGACAAGACCGATTGTGATGTTCATGTACCCGTCGCCCCAAAGACCAACGCCAACGATCGAGAGGAACTTGACATAATCCCAGATTCTCCCCATGTTGAAAAGATGATGAAGGATATTTGGGGCTCGTCAATTGAACTGAACACAAGCTGGAGAAAAGGTGAGATTGCGGAGGAGGTTATCTCCCTTCGAGTGCGATACCATATAAGATATACAGCATCTCAACTTCCAAGGTCGTGGCTCTCCGCCGGCACGTTGTCCGCATTTCGATGTGCCTCTTACCGTGTAACGCAGGGGGCCAAGTATGGGAGAACAACGTGTTATCTTCCACGTGATGAATCCTCGAGCCTTCCCAGATATTGGCTGACGCCAGGCCTTGAATGGCAGCGATCGACATCGGCGAGAAGACCGATCCATCTCGCAGTACGGATCTCTGCACCAAAAGTCTTTGGGCGAACCGTGCGCAGGTGAACGGGAGCTATTTAATAGCGTCGATATGGCCTTCAAAACATGATTAAAGGCTATTGTTGACCCGGTTCAAAGCTAGGATAGTTGTCTAGTCAACTCCCTTAATATACAGCTGTCGAATTGATTAAGATCGGGAGCGCTAATATATAGCTACCGCCACTGCCGCCGCCCTGCGCGCATAGGCCACCCAAGGACTTTTGGTGCGGAGATCCGTACTCCGTAGAGAAGCGGTTTCCCACTGAAGAGAGCCACTATTCGTGTTCAAGAGGTGTTGTCAGGACGGTAAGGGACAGCCATTCGTGCCAACACGTGGGACGGAGATCGTGCGCCGGCGCTAGTCCTCATTCGCAAGAAACCTCAGGCTGCCCAGGACTTCATCCTCGACCTGAATCCTAAATCAACTCGGCGAGATGACCGAAAGCGCGTGAGTTTCATCTCGTTGCGAGCACGATGAGCGCGTCGCCAGCAGCACCTGTCGCGGCCTTGCGGCAGGAGCTCGGAGACAGAAAACCGCCCGATATCACGCGGAAGATTACAGCATGCGTCGCCTGTCGGTGAGTTGATGTGTTAAGGAGGCCGGGGATCCAAAGGCTGAGAGATGTTAGTAAACAGAAGATCAAATGTCACATGCGAGAGTCGCAACCGCCGTGCACGAGATGTAAGAAACGCGGCCTGCCATGTACTGTGAATAAGAGCCTCCAGATGATCTTGGAGAGCGACTCCGTCTGGAAAAATCAGGTGAACCGCAAGATTCGAAACCTGGAATCCGCGATCGAGAAGCTAGCCGGCAATGCCTCGATGCCTGATCTGCTTGATGCTGAGGACGACGAAGAAGAAGACGACCCTTCGGAACCCCAGGATGCACTGCCCACGTCGAATCTGTCACCACAAATAGACAAACACAAGCCGCATAACTTTGAGATCATCATGGATGACCATGGACCAGCAGCGATCCCTGGCTCGATCGTCTCGCCTGTGATAATGCCAGGTGTTGAGCCAAACAGAGCGGAAGACATCATCACCAAAGGTGTGTTGACTGTAGAACAAGCACAAACATATCTGGCCGCCTATCAGGACAGGTTAGACCATTTCTTGTATCGCATCATCGGAGACCGGCGTGAGTTGCACCAGATTCGTGCCGGCTCACCACTTCTTCTCGCCGCCATCTGTGCCGTCGGTGCATTGCACGTCGCATCTTCAGACTTCGAGAAATGCTACCAGGTGTTTGTCTCTACTGCTGCAGCGCAAACATTCTCTCGTCGCAACACGATGGACGACGTGCGCGGCTTATGCGTAGGAGCCTTCTGGTTAAGTTCGATATCTTGGACTTGTATCGGCATCGCAGTCCGTATCAGCACGGAGATTGGACTGCACAGAAGCATTACAAAGGCTTTGGAGGGCGACAGAAATCACTATTTCCGGACTCGCCTGTACTACCTGGTGTGGGTGTAAGTTCAATGGCCAGGATATCATTCGCGAGACACCACGTGGTCTCTGCCTGAAACGTAGACTAACCTTCCCCTTCAAGCTGCGATCACCATTTCTCGGTGGCCTACGGGAGACCCCCAATGACACGACAAGATGATGCAATTCGAGCTTCAGCCCGCTTCCTCGAAAGTGAGCATGTGGTCGAAGACGATGCCCGGCTTGTCAGCCAAGTGCAATTCTGGGTCGTGAGCAGGGACATCTACGAATCCTTCGGAGTGGACGTAGAGAAGCCCCTCGACCAGCAGATGATCGAGCCGCTGCGACGATACAGTATTAGACTGGACAACATCCGCGCGGACTGGACAGAGCGCTTCTCATATAACGTATGCTGCTAAGCAAGAACCCTCCCTTTCGGAGACATGTGAGACATCTGCTGACAGTCTCTCCTCACGTGCTCTAGGCCTTCGTGGGTAATTATCCTCGCAAGGGTGTCGGTCTACACTACCACTTTGCCAAGTTATATCTATATTCCTTTGCCTTCAGAGGTATAGGCAAACCGGGCTGGAAGACACCCGATATAGCTCTCGATATCGATGTGAGTACTGATGGGTAAATGGTACCCTTTGACAAATGTCTGCGGATCTCTCTATTGCAAGACATTGCTAATCCTTTTACCTTTCTATTGTGTAGGAGCTCGCCAACTCGGCTCTTCTATCAGCAACCGCCATTCTCCGCGCTGTTGTATCGGATCCCGAGATTCAGTCGTACTTGAACGGACTTCCGACATATTTCGATGTGATGATCGCCTTTGCAACAGTCTTCGTTCTGAAGGTCTCGACCAAGTACGCAACGTCAGTCCGCGTGGACACCAGCGAGATTCGCGCCCTCGTCGGGGAGCTTGTCGAGGTTCTGAAACACGTCACAGCGGATATGCATCCTCGTCACCTCCTCGTAAGCGTCGCACGAGGTGTGGAAACGCTTCTCGGAAGATGCTGCACCTCGGAAGTAGGACCTGTGCCATCGAATGCCCACGTTACCATGCAGCCGACCTTCGAGAACGGGCTATACGACACATCTATGGGTTGGGACGGTTTGGATCAATTCTCAATGGGAGACTTCGATTTTCTGTCCTCGCAAGATGCATATAACTTCCAGCCGGACCTGCAATATCAGTCTTTGCCGCCTATGTGAGCGCTGGTCAATCAAAAAGAGTCTCCTCAGTGGTTGAGCAGCAAATCAAAGATATCGAAGTTGCGCCATTGCTGCCCGTTGGACTCGCCCGACCTCGCTTGTGGTCTCGACATGAGCAATGGGATATCACTCTCTGAGAGGCCGCCGTGGGAGCGTAGTCGATGTTCCTGAAGATTCGACAAGTCATGCTCCTCCTTCCGACTGCCAATGACCGCGTTCTTCTTAGAGACGACAACAATATCTCCCTCACGTTCAGCCACAAGCTCAAGCTTGTCAGCAGCGTCTTGGGTATTTAGAGCCACTTCAACTTCCGGCAGGCTTTGACAAAAACGCAACATGTCGTCGATGTCGTCTTCTCGACTCGCATACACTCGGACAAACGACCCAAGAGCACCGTGGTGACGAACGAATGGGTCGGTGATTGGGCAAATCACTCTAGCTTTACCGGCACCCCATTTCTCGGACAGTGCGTCTTCGAGGAAGAGGACGTTCGGCGTGCCGTCGGGTTTGCTTTTATCGCTCATGCCATGATCGCCTAGAACAACTCATCAGCTTAAGACTCCCCATATACAACATCGCCGACTTACCTGTCACAGCAACTTGGGCGCCAAGCTCAACAAGTCGTCCAATGCGTTGATCCACCGCTGTCAGGAAAGAATTCGATTATTTTGAGCCAGGAGCGTGCTTGTACTGGATGAAGTCCGAAAGCGTGAGATAGTACAGATCCGCACGATCCTCTTCCAGCAGCTTCACGCCGGCGTCCATGACATACAGCGACAGGTCGCCCGAGTACTGCGACGGTTGTGGTCGGCCAACCCACGACTCAACGTTAGTGATGCCGTTTACCTCGAGCGTGCAGCTGCCCGCTTTCTCGGTTGAGAAGCAGATCGCTCCCTCCAGACCATGAGAAAGAATCTTCCTCAGCTTGTCCTTAGCTGTAACTGCGGCAACTCTTACTCCGCGTTTGGGCATTAGCTCAAGGATGGTCGAGCCGATGAGCATCGAGTCATCCAGAATCACCTTTTCTTCTTTAGTTTCGCGGTCGAGGAAGTAGTTGCCAACAATGCCGTGCTTGGAGATGGGAACGCCGGTGATGATGGAGACATTGTTCTTTTGCGCGTGAAGAGCAATCGTTAGCAGGTGTCGCGGACGTCTCAAGCGAGCAGACTGACCGGGTTGGTGAATGAAGGCATCGCACACCGCGCCGGAGCATGAAATCCATCCTTCACCATCGCTGCCATATTCGGGATGATACCGTCCGTAATACCATGCTCCAGGTACTCCGGGTCGAAACCATCGACGCAGACGGCGACGGTCGGCCTCGTAGGTAGATTGTACGTTCGGCCGTGCAACTCTATCTGAGCTCGCGACTTTGAAAGAGATCGAACGGTCATCTCCTCGAAGTTACCGAGCGGCGGGGTCTTCATATTTGGGTTTTTGGCCTGGTCGTCCCATCTTCGGAGCGCCACCTTCTCCTGAATCCATGGATCTTTGTTCGCCTCCTCCATCTCAGCCGTACTAAACGGCCCGCCCTGGCTGAAGATTAGCGCATGTGCTTCGTGACAAAATACGGACCATTGCTCTCCTGGTACTTCAAAGTATTCTTGCTGTTCCAGCTCAACCCATCGTGATAGCCGGGATCAGTGGCGCATAGCCATCGTTTCGCCATCACATGCGCTCCAACAAGTTGGCACACCATTTCACTAAAGCCCAGCTGCCTCAAATATCCTTCGCCTAGGATTTCGTGGCTTCCTTTACCAAGGTACCTGCCGTCGGGTGCAATCCTATGGAAGGGTCAGCGAGTGTCTTAATCTTGTGCTTGAGTCTATGAGGCCTCGAAGCATCTTGTGGAGCTTGGTTGTGGTACGGAAGCCGATCATGAACTTACATCGATGCCATCTTGTCCGCAGCGGGGATGAAGCGGCCGACATCGTGTAGCAAAGAGCCAATAATTGTCTCATTATCGGCGCCGGCTTGCTCCGCTAATGTAGCCGTCTGGATGGAGTGCTGAAGCTGAGACACTGCTTCGCCTAGGTAATCTCCTTGGCCCTGAGCTTCGAGGAAGCTGAAAAGCTCCTTGACAGTAGCTCGGGTATTCGCCTCCACAGACGAGAGTACTGCCATCTCGGGGGTTGAATCTCGTGCACTGGTTGTTCCCTGGCTATATTAATGATGTAGGGAGTGTGTAAATGGAATTCTGGGACCGATCAGAGGGAATGATTCTCTCATAAACATCATTCAGATTCACAGGTTCTACACCCTAAGGCTGCATTATTACTAAATCCATCAGCACAACCTGGGACATGATGACTATCTCATCGATGATTCGATACATACGAGAGGCGGCAACTCGCGCGGTCGGACGTCGTGCGTACGGCGAGCTGCCCGAACACGCATCGCACTTCTCTCCGAGGCTGCGAGCCCTCAAACAAGTGGCGACAAACAGGATACGTACAGTAGAATACTACATAAATCACTACCGGTGTCGCGCGACCATGATAGCTGAACACCCAGTAGCGACCGCAACCGCCAGGCAGACATTCAGCAGCTTCCCCGATATCGCCAAACGATCACATCTAAAATGGCCACTCCAGTCCAGCTAACCCCGGCTCAGATCAAACACTTTGACACTCAAGGCTACCTCATTCTGCGAGCGGAAGAGCATAACCTCATCTCGCCTGCCGTCCTGCAACAATGGACCGCTGAGGTCAGAGCACTCCCTCGTGAGCAGGGCAAATGGATGCCCTACGATGAAATCACCGCCACTGGCGAGCGACAAATCATGCGCACTGAGAACTTCGCCGACTATCATTCGGGGTTCAACACTCTATTGCACGGCACTGCACTCTGTGGCATTCTGGCCCAGCTGACCGGGGACGAAATGGTATTGTTCAAAGACAAGATCAACTACAAGCTAGCTGGTGGCAACAGCTTCGGCGCTCATCTTGACGCCCCTGCATACGACCACATCGGTCAGATCGAGCACACAACTGCGAATCTGGCGGTCGACGCTGCGACTATTGCAAACGGATGCGTTGAAGTGGTGCCTGGGAGCCATCGTATGGACGTTGAGCTCGCAGAGGGTGGGATGATCAGCAATGCGTGGGAAGATGGGCACGAATGGGTGCCAGTAGAGCTGGCATCTGGCGACCTCTTGATGTTCGGCAGCCATCTGGCGCATCGGAGTAAGCCGAACAAGACAGTCAAGGCGCGGAGTAGTGTCTATGCCACGTACCACATGCAAAAGGATGGGGAGGAGTTGAGGAGGAGTTACTACGAGGATCGAAGGGAGAATTTCCCGCCGGACCATGGTGAGTTGCCTGCTGCCTTGAAACTCATTTGCAATTGTATGGTAGTTAACTTGGCATGCAGAGAGAATACCAGGGAAAGACTACGGAGCTGGTGTAAAGAGGTATGCGTTCGCGGCGCCATTTACGAGGATCGAGGAGCGAGGTGTCACAGCGAGGGTGCAAGAGGTAATGTGAACGAAATTTGCGTGTGGCTGCAGACGTCAGCTCGCGATGGTGTTGCCCGTTCACAGCAGTAAGGTAGGCGGCTGGCCAAAGTGGTGATAGTACAGTAGCACGATATCTGTAAGGCTTGACGAGAACTGTTCTTCATCTCATTCAGAGGTACTCGACTGGCGCAAGATCTCTGAGTCGTACATACCGAGTAACTGTTTGGGAATAAGGTAGTATAGTAGCCTTCGGAGTACTGAGATCCACCGAAAACATCTGCCACTTTCCTAGATCAGTAGCATGGTAGTACTCCGAGTACAATGTGTTTCATACTCATGAATTCAAGGCCACTGGTCATCGACATCACCCTCCTCCAGCACTCTCCTCCGCTTCGACCCCACCAACTCACGTTCGTTCATCGGAGCGTTCTTCGCCTGTATCCCCTCGATCCGACCACCATCTTTGAATACAAAATCAATCGCCGTCCGCGGCGGCCGGCCATGCTCCACCCGCACAGCATCATCAGCACTGAGCTCGACTTTAGTACATTTCTTTGCCACATGGTGCAAGCTCAAATTCTCGTGCCCTGGATGAGACTGGCGAATGTGGCTCTGCAGACCTCGTATGCCCTGGAAGTACGCCGGAACTGGACCATGTGCGTTGGCTCTGCAGTCGCCGAGAAAGCATGAGATAGCCATAGCTTTCCTGTTGACGCGGACGACCGAGCCAAAAGCGGCGTGAAGCAACGGATAGTGCTTGTGGACGTTTCTGGCTCCTGGAGTTCGGCGTACAGTAGGCTCAACGTCGCTGTCCGAGTATATGATTGACTCTTCTGAGGGGTCGCGTGGGCGATTTCTAGTGATCGGAGTACTGGGGATCTCCAACGGCCTCGTGGGAACACTACCTTCTGCGCGGTCGTACTCGATAGTAGTCCGATGGTGTACAGCAATGGTGTCCTCGAGGCGATAAGGAGGTGTTGCACTACGTTTCAGGGCGTTGGGTGAGCCTCGCCCGAACAGAGCCTGAAGAATTTAATTAGCCGTGTACTTCTCGCAACGCGAGGCGGAACGTACGAGTAGTTGAGCATTCAACTCATCCACCTCTCTAGATTCTTGATCGTGCCGCTCTAGAAGTGCTTCGTGTTGCACCTGCATCTCCAGAAGTTCATCGTTGGTCGCCGCAAGGACAGTTTCCTTGACCTTGAACTCTTCTTGAATGTTGTTATACTCTCGTACAAGGCTTTGTAGAAGCTCGCCGGCGCTCTCCATCGCAACGATTTGGTTGGTACAGCAAGGATAGGGAGGTTGCGGCGAACTGAGCGGGAGGCCTGAAAGTGGCAAGCAGTTTGCCGTGCAGCACGCGTGAGAGCATATGCGTGGATGGAGGACAGCATGACCATATGGAATGCAGTACAGCTTGTGACATGGTGCGCTGCAGGCATCTGCTGAGAAAGATGACCAGCAGCTCATATGATAGTGTCATATCTTAGGAATGGATGAAGCGTAGGAATTCGTCGACAGAAGACGGGAGGCAGAAACAGGTGATACTTAGAGTACCTGAATGGGACTCGCACTCGCAAGTCCCAGACGTCTGTTGGGCGTCGGAATTGCTGGGATCTGTTTCCTTTCGCGTCGGGTGTCGGCAGTCCGATTTCTATATTACGCACGAGACACTTCATAGCACCTGATTGATGGACCAAGAATTAATACCACTGGAGTTGATGGAGGAAGAAGAAATCAGCTAGCGCGAATCCGAATCCGAGTATTCTCCAAGAACATCCTTGACATCTAACACCACAACCTCTTCAACTAAGATGAAATGCCGATATGTATCGAGTATGCACACTGGACTTCACCTGACTAGAGTCTCCATAGCTGATACTTCGTAGATGCCGCTTTCCGGTCCAGAATCTGTACACAACATACAGCAAAGCCGATGACAAGGCTCTCGGCAAGGGCGTCCGTCTAACTCAATGCCCACGATGTAAAAGCTTCGCGGATAAATACGTCGAGCATGATCTGGTGGTGCTGTTCATCGATCTGGTCTTGATCAAGCCACAAGTAAATATTACCTGGAAGATGTACCGAAGCTCTGGGATCAGGCTTTTGGACGTTCTGTGTTGGGTATGTAAGGCATTATGCTCATTCATGACAGGTCTACCGGCATCTCTTGTTCAACCTGCTCGGCCGCGAAGATGGCAAATTCAACGTATGCCTCCCTTATACCATACTATCCAACAAGAAATGCAATCCTAACCCCTCCCAGCCCTCCGTCATCCGCCTGGGTATCCTCCTCCTCCTCTTCGACGTCTACCTAACCTGGGCCCGAATCGAAAAAGCCACCCCCTCATCCCCACCTCTCCCCGTCTCACCCCCACCGCCCTTCCTCTCCAGCTCTGAAAACGCCACCAACACCACCATGTCCAACCCCATCAACACGGACAACCACAGCAACTTCCTCGCCACCCAACCTTTGCTCCTGCAATACATCTTCTTCCTCGCTTTATGCGCTATCGAGACCTTCTCCTTCCACCTACCCATACAGCTGCTCCTGTCCACCCCCTTTCCACGGCCGCTGTCCTCGCTGATCCCGCACTATCCGCACCGCGCTTTGATCAGCACGGCGTTGCTGGTGTCGAGCTTTACCAAGCTGTTTCCGCTGCTGTTGTTGATCTGGAAGTACGATTTGCCAAGCAGTGCGAGCGCGGTCAGCTGGGCGGTTATTATCAATAACGTCGCGGCACTGGCGATTTTGCTGGATTGTGGGTATGTGAGGGCGGCGATTTTGGCGGCTGTGGGGGCGGTGTGTAGGGCTGGGGTTGGGTGGGTGAGTTAAGCTCTAGACTTAAACTGGTTTCGAAAGTACGAGCTAACCGTGATACAGGGTATACTACGCATGGTCGGTGTGGGTGGAGGAGTGGCTGCCGCTGGGGTGGTAGAGACGGAGGATCTGATTGAGGTGTGGAGGAGACTCGCAGAGAGTGCTGGCTTTGGATAACACGAGCAAGATATCTGACAGCAGGACTCAGCTACGTAGACTGTAAGGCAGCTGCAATGGCACATGCACATTACACAAGCTCCGTGCCCACATCTGCACAGATCCATGCTCTGGCCATGTGCCTCCACTCACACTCGCCTGACATCCGCTCGGCATTTGTACTATACACAGCATTTCTTGTCCATGATAACATCCCAACTCCTAGACTCCACGCCTATGCCGTTCAAAACATCATATTGCCCTTCGCCGGCCCATTCTGATACTCGGGCCGTAGATCGTTTCGCTCAGGCGAAATGAGAGGGTGCCATTGAGCCAGAAACGTGATCGCTGGTATAGTTAGCACATGTCCTTCTCTTTTTTTTCTCAGATGGGTGTTGTACGCACCCCACATGAGCCAACATGCCCAGGCAGATAGTATGAGTGTTGACCTCCAGACGCTGTTGCAAGATTAGCAGCTGTACTTTGTCTTGACTCCCGCTCCAGGGGGAGTGCGGAGCGAAGGGACAATGTAGCGCATATGCCGATAGCGTTGAACGTACGTCTGATTCTCCCCCTTCGGACTGGCAAACCACGAGACGCCGGAGAAGATGACGATGAAGACGACGCTGATGACGAGGGACCAACTGGAGGGACTGTCAGCGCGGGCATATCCTCGAAGTAGATATACATACCCGTTCGCCATGTTGTTCTCTTGATCGTGCAAAGGTTGATCGGCTTGTAAGTTGCTTTCGATGTACTCTGCTCAAGAAGGTGAAGTTGGCGCCTTCGACTCGGAAAGAAAAATGCCGAGGTTTCGCCGACTTCACCTCACACCTGCTCTGGACATGTGCGGGAGTGTATATATCTACAGATCAAACGACGGAGGACACAAGTGGTTCTGCGGACCTTTGAACGATGCTAATGCTGCACCACTACGACAAGCACCTGACAGTACATTCTATCGCGGCCGGTAAGAATAAAGCTCATCGTGCCGGGACCGCATTGTATTGGCTAAGGTAGAGTTCTGCCTGGGACTGGACGACCCTCGTACCCCCGGATCATCATGCAATCACCATCTATACCCTAATGCAACGCCACAGGATCAGTCCGAGTCCGAATCGTCATCTCTAATTGGGTTCGCGAAGCGCCACTCTCTGCAGGCCTTTCGAGGCGCCAAATCCGGCAACGCGGTCTGCTTCCCCAGGATATATGCCTTCACCGCCCAGCCTTCCAGTGTTCCGAAGCCGTATTCCCTCCCGAACTGGCAATGAAGTCGCTTGCAGTGGGGACACCGATAGTATATACCTTGTAAATGCACGGTTTCCAGCTTCTTCAAGACTCTAGGCAGCTCCGCGATAAACGGCTCGAGGTCGCCGACCATCATGGTATCGAGCTTAATGGAACGTAGAGTAGGCGCGTAGCAGCGGAGCATGTTCACGAAGTGCGGATGCGTCATGTTGTGCGTCGACATCGTGAGGTGCTCGATTGCAGGCCAACTTGGTGGTGCCCTGGCCAGGGACGATTCGAACGGGTCCAGGTGCATGTCGAATTCATCTTTGTTGGTGTACACCACGTGAGCTTTCTTCAGTCGCTTCGCGGCATGAAGCAGACCCATGAGTTCGACCACCTTCTGCTGGCTGAGGTCTTCTTTCACATAATACTCGTGGTGAACGTTGAACGTGAGCTCGGTGAGAGGTCGAAAGCCTTCCTGAAGTTTTTGATATCTTGTGTCCCAGCCTCGTTGGATATATGTCAGCTCCGTTCCGTCGTCGGAGTTCATAAGGTCCTGCAGCGGGCCATCATGCAACGACCAAACGTCCAGCTTGGTTATCTGCTTGACGCCCGGTAAGGAAGCGCGGGATCCTATCGCCTCAAGAAACGAGAGACATGCTACACCAGAAAGCTCATGACCGTTAACACTGGAGTCGAGAGGTTCGTCCATCCAATCTGACGGCCCAACCAGCATACGCTCTCGTAGTTTCTTCCACGCAGGTGACTTGTTTGACTGGAGGTACTGGTCAGTCGAAGGCATGAAGTTTGCTTCGGTCACGTTGGGAAGCATCGCAAAGTAATCCTTGAAACCGATGCTGGTCTGCTCTTGAGTCCAGGCCAACTGCTGCTGGCGCAAGTCGCAAAATTCCCGCCAACCGGCATCGCGGTGCCACTGGCTGAAGTGGTGTGGACGAAGATTCTCGTGGAAGCAATCTCGCAACGAAGACACCGAGCCGCTATACGTCCTGTATATTGTGGGAACGGTCATCTCGTCAATCATTATGTCGTCCCGAAAATCGATGATGCCCTCCCACTTTGATTGCTCGAAGTTCGTGCCCACAACGAAGGTCGGTATCAGTTCAGTATAAAATGTGAACGTTTTGACCTATGGATAAAGGAGTTAGCAAGTGTCTCGGGACGTCAATCGAGCTACACGACATCGCGTGGTTGATAGTATCTTGGGAACGCAGACATACATGCTTGGCTAGCACAGACTGCGAAATTAGACGTAAATGCTCCAGGTGTTCATCAAACATAGCCATGTAAACGTGCTCAAAGACTTTCGGTGTGGGAATATCGTGAAATTCTTTGTTGACGAACCGGAGTCTCTTGAGAGATGCGTGCTCGCAGCGATCGAGGATGAGATCTAGCATCTCCACCGGAAGAACCTCCATATCTGCGAAGATCGACGTGTTCACGCCGTCACGGTCGAGATGGTCGTTGGGATGGAGTGTCTAAGTCTGCCGATACGGGTAGCGACCGGGAGCGGTGTTGATTGTGTCGATGAAAAGTTTGCCACGAAGGATTGGTGTCAATGGAAGATCAGATGTACGAAAGTCAAGCAGATCAGAAGACCTAAATGTGTTCCGTTGTAGAGGAAAGAGCGTACATGCATACATAGGGGGCGGGGCGGACGACCGCAGCGAAACGCCTCACTCGACGACTCAGTTATTCCGCAAACATAGCATACGACCACTCACCCTCTTAGTGTACGGTATGCAGTACAGTGGTGATGTTTGGAATGGGCCCAGTTCGAAAGGGGAAGGTCGGCCGAGCACAGCAAGGCCTCGTTTCTGCTAGATATTAGACCTATAGACCTATTAGTATGTATGTCTAGGGCCTAATCGACACGCCGTCGAGTCTTTGGAGCCGTAGCTCTATCGTCGCGACTACTAACGAGTTTTTAGATTATATGAGACAGATCACGTGAAAGACCGACTCCCGGCCCGTTTCAAAAATCACCACTGTACGAGAAGGAAAATACCGTTCTCGAATTTCTCATCGAAGACTAACTAACACTTTTTGCGCTGCTGTCCGGAACTGCCACTTCTATCGCCTAACACCTCCTCAGCTGGGACTGACGTGAGGACTGTGATCGTTCTCATAGCAAGAGTTATACTACACTAATCTAACACTCATCATCTGACCATGCCAGATAGCGCAATACCTCGTGCCATTCCCCTACCCACCTCACCACCACCACATCCCTTTTCCAATCCACCCTCTCCTCTCCCCTCATTCCTCTCCCGTTGCCCCTCCACCTCCTCCCCCTCCCCCAACACCACCAACAGAGCATCCTCCCCCTAATCAAACCCCCTCCCCCCACACTCCCCCCAAAACACCGCCAACCGCCAAACCTTCCTCACCAACACCTCCCCCTCCTCCTCCAACGCCTCCTCCAACACCCCCGCAACCTCCCTCGCCCCCTTCCGATCCCTCAACCCATCCAACACAGCCTCCACCAACAACTCCTCCTGCACCCCGAGGTACTCTACAACCTTCTTCTCCACGAAAGGCCTGATCTGGGACTCGATGACTTCCTTGGTGAGGAACTCGTATCGGATCGGGAACGCGAAAAGCTCTTCGGTAGACGTAGGGATGCTCTTTGCGATCTCCGCCTGCACAGCGCTCCGTTCTTCAGCCGTCATGTCTGCGGCCGAGGCGGCCGGGAGTGGTTTCGGCGCGCCGAGGTTGCGCCGCAAGCCCGAGGAGGCCGCTTCCTCTTCGTCTTCGAGCAGGTTTTCGACGTCCGCCATTCCGCGCTTCGTGGGCGCGGGTTGCGCGGCCGTCGTCGCAGCCTTAGTGCGCGCGGCAGCCGAGCCGAGGGAGATTTTGAAACCGGCGGAGGGTTGTGCGGCTGCGGAGCGCGCGGAGAGCTCCGAGTCCATTTGGTCCATGGAATCGTCTGCCAAACCCCTCGCTTCGGCTTGCCGACGGTTCGCTTCGCCCGTTTCCCGGGCTTCGTCGTCGCGGTCACGGGCATCGCCGCGGGTTTCTGCGTCGCGGTCTTGTTGGCGGCGGCGGGCCCAGGACGTGTGGTCGAGGTAGTATTCGTGTGCGGTCGGGTCCTGGCGTTCGGCTTTGCGGAGCTCGTCGTCGTCGTTGAAGTCCGACAACACTTTGAGCGCGTCGTCCTTCGCTTTCGTGCGTCTGCGCTCTTCGTTGGCTTCAGTGGTTCTCTGGCGGCCTTGCGCAGCTGCGCGTTGATTCTCGCGACGGAGCCAGTTGGATTCTACGCGTTCGAATTGTTGTTCGGTGGCTTCGTCGCGCTTGGCTTTGCGGCGGCGCTCGAGTTCGTCGTCGCTGGCGGAATCGTCTTCGTCTTCGTTGGGCTGCGTGGGGAAGCCGTCTGCGCCGACGAAGGAGACGCCGTTGGTGTAGTCGGAGGGCATTTGGACGCCTCTGAAGCCGCGTGGACCGGAAGGAGCGTTGGGTACTGCGCCGCGTGGACCGAGAGGGATACCGTTTGAGGCGCCGGAAGGTCCAGAGGGAGCCGCTCGTGGTGGTGAAGCCAAACGACTGACGCGTGGGGCGCCTCGTTCGAGCTCGGAACGTTGCCGTTCAGCTTGATCGAGCTCTTCTTCGCGCTTCAGTCGCTCGAGGTCTCGCCGTGTGGATCTATCACGGAAGGCTCTGATCTCTGCGGCCACTGTTGCGCGCTGCTCGGCAGGGATGTCGCTCAGCTCGTCCTCCAACGCGACATTGATGTTGACCACTTCTGCGTTGTCGCCGTTCTCGCCATTGCCGTTGATGTGGATAGCATCCGCCATTTCTTCTCCAACACCATTCGCAAGAAACGCTCCAAGATTCTGCAGTGAAGCGATCGTCTGGGTAAGATCTTCCTTGCACCCGTCGATACGAAACTGCCTCTTTTCCTCATCTTCCCGTCTACTCCTCCCCTTCCACTCGTCGATGTAATTCTTACTCTGCTCATCCACCACAACCAGCAAGCTCATCTTCTTCACCTTCCCCGTCTCCTCATCCTTGACGACAACACCCTTCGTGAACATAGGCACCTCCAACCCAACAAATATCTCCGTCGCAGCATCCAGCGAGTCCGAATCCTCAAATTCCGCGAACCCAAACTTGCACACCTTATCATCGGCATCCCTCGCCCTCGTCCACCGCCTCAACTTCCCGGCACACAGCAAAATCCTCTCAATAGCAGCATCACTCGGCGCATGCTCCCCCAACCCGCCAATAAAAATCGTCCTCGCCACTTCCTCCCTCGTCGGCGGGTTGAGAGCCTGCATGCTATCCCTAACAGCCGCGCGATCGCGATCCAAATTCCTCCCCCCACCATCTCTCTCCGCTCCCAGACCCATCCGATCTCTCCTGCCCAGCGGCTCCGCATTGCTGCCGCGAAAGCTGTCGCCTCCTCCTCTTCTATCTGTAGGTGTGCTGGGTTTGGCTCCATCTTGCATGCCGAGGCGGATGATGGGGGCGTTGAAGTTGATGTTGGGCATGTTGGGCGGAGGCTGGAACTGTGGTGCTGGCTGTTGGCCGGGGTAAGGCGAGTGGGAGGGCAAGCCGGGCGCACCTTCCATGCCAGGCGGTGGTCCCATTGCGGGCGCGCCGCTGTAGGAGGGTTGGCGGGAGTTGTAGGCGCCTGGCGGGGGGCCGTAGTTGTACGCCATCTTGGGTAGGTGGTGGTGTTCTCTGGGTCGTGTGGTGTGTGAGCGGCACGTGAGTTACTATGTTGAACTGATCAGTGACTGCTTCTTCACCAGAAAAAGTCTCGGATGTGTGCGTGGCTGTGGCTGGCTTGAGAAAGGTTTCAAGCTGTGAGCTGCAGAGATGTCTTTCGAGAAGAAAGCTAGCGCCAACCTTAAATTTAAGCCGCATGCTCTTCTGGCACAAAGTCCGCAACGACACCTCATCATCACACGACATTTACGACAATGCGATAACGTCCCATCACATGTCGACAATGGAGTTCTTCCGGGCGGGCGAGGCCATCATACGCTCAACGCAGCCACTGCTGCCCTTTTTGGCCCCTTCCGCATACAGAACACCACGCCAATTAGGAGGCATAGCTCGACACTACGGACGACAGCATCTCGAGGCTACACCTACCTCATCGAGAACGCTGTCCACAACCTGCAAAAGACAACAACCAGCCCCCGACTCCCCCACCCCCAGCCAGCGTGCAACGACCACCGGCGAAGAATTCTCCGCCATCCTCGACTCCGCCCTCGACACCAACAAAACCCCCCCCACCCCTCGCCCCTCCAACTTCAAATCCGCCTTCCAGCAACGCGAGAACCGCCGCCCAACCCCCGCCCCCATAACCTCCGCCACCGAGTTAACAGCTGACCTCTGGAACGCCGAAAACGCCAAACCCCTCCCCCGCCCCTCCAACACCTTCTCCCGGATCGACGCCGACGCCATCTTCGGCGTCGTCCCAGGGAGTAAAGCGGATATAGCATCTCGTCCTCCGCCGCCACCGCCGCAAGCGGCGCCGATGAAATTGGATAGTAGTGTGGGCAGGACTATACATGTGAATGCGGATAAGGGGGTTGATGTGGGCAAGGCGTTTCGGATGCTGGAGATGCGGTGTGCGCAGAATTCGGTGAAGCGGGATTTTATGCGGCAGAGGTTTCACGAGCGGCAGGGGTTGAAGCGGAAGAGGCTGAAGCAGGAGAGGTGGCGGAGGAGGTTTAAGGAGACGTTTAGGGCGACGGTTGGGATGGTTGTGCGGATGAAGGGGCAGGGTTGGTAGGGATGTAGATGGGGGTGGGGAGTGTATAGGTACATGTACAAAAAAGTCATCTCGGTCGCCATCTTTGGTGTCGAAGGTTTGGTATTTCCCAAAGCACATACCCCTTGTCACATGCAAATGGAACACCTTCCGCTTCAAGCCACGATCCCCCCCTCTTCGGTTCCGCTGTTTCCAGATGTTCACACCAACATTACTGAATCTCCAACCTCCAACACCTCCATATTACCGCCGGCATGGCTACTGGACAGGAGCTTGCGCAGGAGAGGTTGCGAAGAGCGATGGCTTTTCAAGAAGCATTGAACGCCGAGGAAGTCGCCAAAGCAGCAGCAACGAGCAAGGAAGCAAACCTTGAACAGCAGATCGTCATGCTGCAGCAGGAGATCGACGCCAAGGACATCAGAATCAAGGAGTATTGTGATCAGGTGAACGTATGTACCGCTCACTTCCTGGCCGTGAACGGATTCTAATAGAAGAATACAGGCACTGTTCAACAGTCGAAGCGTTACGCCAGGTCCTGATACCCAATCTGCCCAGTCTCAGGACACTTCGAGCACCATTTCAGCCTCGCACGCCGCCTTGGGTAGCCTCGACAGCAGATCTCCTGCGGTAAGTCGTTCGCTCACAATCCATCGACGAGGCTAACGCTCCCCCAGACCACGCCAGCCCACCACTATCCCCCAAACACGACGGGACTTTCAAGATACAAGGTGTACGCCCCAATCAACCCGGCTTATCCGACCGTCGTACGCATCGATGGCAAAGTCGTCGACATATCGTGCTCCGAGTGTTGGGCAAACGCGAGTACCAAAGCTTTGTTCAGCGGCGTCAGAGGGCTGATGCAACACTACACCAGGTCCCACGACGAGTACGTGAGCGTTGCGCAAGTTGCCAGGCGGTGCAGGAAAGAGGAGCTTAGCGCTGAGGATGTGGAGCGGATCGTAGGAGGCAAGACGCCGCGGACGGTCACGCAGCGTGTGATCAATAGGCGTGCGCGCAAGGGAGTTGATGGGAAGTATGATTACGATGAGTAGTGGACGGCGATGCAACTGGCGTGTTTGTGAGAGGAGATTCTGGTGGATGGCTACTTGCGCGAGCAGGTTCGGGGAGAATGGCATAAGCGTTGAGGTAGGTCTTCCCGTGGAGAAGGGTGCGAGGTAGGGTTGACGATTATCTTTCACGTTGAGCTGTGCTATCTCAGTCGCCACTTTCTGGTTGAAGGCTCAGTACTGCTTGGCAGTTTTGGAAAGATTCACTCTCACATGCTAAGCCCTCAAATTTCCTTCGTGGCGCAGACGGCACAGCTCCCGGGATTCACTACTTCGACAATTCGTCCTTGTTTCCGCTAGCGACTTCTACCAGAGCACATTCCGTTGGCAATCGCACAAACCCACTACCACCATGGCTGGCGAAGACGTACCTCCCGATCGTGGCTATAAGGCTGCCCCGGCTATCCAGCTCAACGGAGTGGCCATCGCTGCAATTGACGAGGAGATGCGTGTACAGGAGCAGAGCTCCGAGGCGGAGGTTTCCGATAAGGAGGTACAGTCGGATGTACGTATGACTGCTTAAGCTAGGTTTGGCGACTGCTAACGAATGTTTATGCAGCTGTCTGGTGAAGCGACCACTCTAGACCCTAGCACAAGTCTTGCTGGTCCTACGGTGGATGCACGCGGCGCCATCTCCTCGAAGCAGCATGTAGTCGGCACTGGTGATAGCTCGGTGATCCCAGACCAGTACGCCGCAGCGGAATCTGACAACGTCGCAAGCCTCCCTGATACCTCTCATCCTACACGATGCCCACAGCTTGCAGCGCCAGCCCTCGACCCCGCAGATTTCGAGACCTGGCTCTCGCAGAACCGAGACACCGCCACGTTGCGAGAAGTCGGAGCCAAGATGGAAGTGTACGGAAGAGACAGTGCGTGGTGCAGCCTCCTCGAAGCGGTGGGCTGGCACCAAACGTCGCTGCTCGTCAAAGCGTGTCTCGCAGTTTAACCTCAAGGGTCCGCGAGGGTGCTCCTTCCTTCGCTCGAGAAGGCTTGTGGACCATACGCCGTTGATTGGTTGCTCAATCGCTTATGCCAACTGGACAAGACGACGGAGGAGGCTCTGAGCGAATGGGACCGGGTGATCAAGGAAGCGGCGCTGACGTGTACGAGGACATTTGTGGGGGAGGGGGACTTGGCATTCATGCCTTGTCTTAGAGAGGTGAGTGGAGGTTTGTGGACTGGTTGAGATGAAGCTAATGTGAGGTAGGCGGTTCGGAGGAGCAAGACTCGTAAGGGCGGTCTGATGAGCTGGGGCCAGAGCATCCGGTTTGCACTGTCGGACTGCTGTGCTTGCCGGCGCAGTGGCAGCACCCGTGGGCGGGTGACGATGGGGAGGAGTATCCGATGGATGCTATCGCCACGAGCGAACGTGAGGAACATGGCAGGAGCGTGTAGGCAGGTGTAAATGCGGTGAAGCGTGCTACAGAGAGCAATAGGTTGGTCCTTCGACATGGGCAGCGGCTTGTCCGGGTTGCCATCACATGCAACAGGTAACAGCATTTCATTCAACGAGACAAGTTTCACAGCACGATAGCGAGGGACATGTTTATTGCACAAGGAGATAACACGCTGTCAGCGCAACGCGCAGCACGTTGCTTGTGCCCGCCGGTGGGTATTACAAAAGGCTTGCTGGCCCCTGGCTTCCTTCCTCTTCCTGACCACAGCATGATCAGGCTTCTCGATCGCCACAGACTCTTCGGGGGTGTTGATGGCGATGCAGCGGGTGATGTAGCTTCACCATCTCCGCACCCGAGGGGCGACTCCTCGCAGACTGGCGATCGATACTGGCCATTGAAGAGTATTCGTGGTTGTGAAGTTACTAGTGAGGACGGAAAACCCATGCATCTCGGAGGATATGCCAATGCCCTGAACATACCTATAGATCACCATCTCCTCGACAACAATCGAACATTTGCTTTTCCGCGGGGGGAAAGACATCTGACTGGCTATGCTTGGATTGTCACATGCAACCATCCGTTCCTGGCGCCAATGACTCAGCCGACCAGCCACCTTTTTTCACTTCACAACTTCACAACTTCGCTTTCCTGGAGATCTCACATAATGTGACGAGCAAGGCTTCATCGACAACATCTACCACGCAATTATCACCACCATGGCGGACGAACACAAGCTTCTTCAAGAGAAGTTCCGTCGCATGAACGAGATCCAAGATGCTCTGAAAGCTGAAGAATCCGCAAAGGCAACAGAGGCAAAAGAGCAGACGAAAATCAAGCAGCAAATCGCTACGCTCCAGCAACTGTACGATCATTACCAGCAAGAGTTCGACGCCAAAGACGTAAAGGTCAAGGGGTATTATCAGCAGGCGAACGTAAGTACACCCTCACTCTTCAAGTGCGATTGACTCTGACCAGCACACACAGGCAATCTTCAGCTCAGCTCAACTCCCTACCCCAGGCCCCGATGCAACCCCGGGCCAGTCTAAAGGCCTCGACAATAGTGTACACACTCAGCATGACGCCTCCCTGCCCACAAAGCCCGGCGGCAACGAAGCAGACGGCACGCAAGGTCAAGATCCCACAACCCATCAACTCGGAGACACGCATGTTCCCAAACCCTCCCAAAACTTCACCATGCTGGAGGTAGAATCGGATGATGATGAATCCGCGGTGAGTTTCGTGTCCACTCGCATTGTGCAGCGATATTACAAGTAGCTTACAGTTTCTCAAGAGCCACCAAAAGCCAACCAAGCTTTGTCCAGCAACGATCACAGAGCGCCCGCTGTACATTCGCCGAAGGCATCTCACCTAGAGTACCCACTCCTGCACACCAACTACCCTTCAGTGGTTCGTATCTGCGGCGAAGCTGTCTCAATCTATTGCCACATTCCCGGCTGCGGAGCGAACGCAACGAAATCCCCGAACATTCGTTTCTTCCAAGGCTTGGACGGCACAGCGCTTCATATGCGGAAAGCACACAAGCACGCGGGCGGTCCTCTGGAGATGATTGAAGTCAGCAACGAGTTCGTGGCAAAATACTGCACGAAGGTCAAGCTGTGTGCGACCGACATTCAGCGCATCGAGAACGGGAACGCGCCGAAACAGCAAAATCCGCCGCACGAGGAAGCACGGTAGCGGAGCCGGTCCATCGCGGTCGGCCAGGAGGGGGCCCAGGCCTACGGTTCGTGACGACGACGAGGTGGAGGAGGAGGTGGAGGAGGAGGATGTCGCTGTAGATTGTGAGAACGCCAGGAGGATTGCCATGGAGGGGCTGGTGAAGCTGGAGGCCAATGAGGGTCAGTGACAGTACCTGCGCAAGCCATGAAGCGTCATGTTCGTGCAGCGCGAGCACTATGGCCGATGTACTGTGGTACACCATCGTTTATACAGTCTTCGTAGGACGAAACAATGGCAGGCGATTCTCGGACCTCAGAGCAACTGCTGCTTGAGTCGTGCTAACGTGCAGTACCGTCCTGTTACAGTAATCCGTCGGGACTGCCGAAAACAGCAGTCCTCTGCCCACATGTTCCTCCCCGCTATGCTGTGACTGCGGCTAAACAAATCCTGGACGCTGCTGTTGAGAAAAGATGTCGAACCAAAAGATCCAGATCTCCTCCTCCCTCGACATCCAAAGCGAGTCTCTCCGCGAGAAGATCAAAGACAACACCACCGGCGAAACCAAAGAAATCGACATCGAAGAACCACACAAGAAGACCGTGAACACCACCATCACAACCAACCCAGTCAAATACTCAACCAACGGTCCCGGAGAACCACAAGTAACAGAAGGCAAAGCCATCTCCATCAACCCAGCAACAACCGGCTACGACACCAGCCAACTCTAAGACTCCCACCACACCACCCCATCCCCCACCATGCCCGGCCTCCGCATCGCCATGGGCGCCGACGAAGCCGGCTGCGGCTACAAAAACAAAATCAAAGCCGACCTCGAAGCCGACCCCCGCGTCTCCAAAGTCATCGACGTAGGCGTCGACTCCGCCTCCGACAAAACCGCCTACCCCCACCCCGCCGACTCGGCCGCCAAACTCATCAAATCAGGCGGAGCGGACCGCGCCCTTCTAATCTGCGGAACAGGGCTCGGAGTAGCGATCAGTGCGAATAAAGTGCCAGGGATCCGGGCGGTGACGGCACACGATAGCTTTAGCGTTGAGAGGGCGGTGCTGAGCAATAACGCGCAGGTGCTTTGTATGGGGGAGAGGGTGGTGGGGATTGAGCTTGCGAGAAGGTTGGCGAAGGAGTGGGTGGGGTATGAGTTCGATCCGAAGAGCGGGAGTGCCGCGAAGGTTGATGCTATGATGGAGCTTGAGAGGAAGAACTATGAGAAGAGCTAGGGAGGGGGATGAAGATGGGGTACGTGGTTGACAACTCGTAGTAGTGGCATACAGGGCGGCGTTTGGAGATAGAGGAGATAACGATGAACATGATAAGTATGCTTCATATTTGAAGTATGAGGTCGTATATCGTGAATCCGTCCGTACCAACCAGAAATATCCAAGGAAACAACACCAACGCTGCCTCCGACTATGATTGTATTCAACGCCGCCCAAGATGTCAGACAGTGATGTCTCCTATCCGTTTCCACGCCAGGTCGTAGGCCATTGAGGTCGATCCGGTTCACCGTTGAATGCCTGTCCGATCATGCCGACATTCGTGCAAGTCGTCTCAACTAAGAGTTGCTACAGCCAGAGCAACCTTCTTCTTTCTTGCTTTCTCTGTGAAAAAAGGTGTGGTCAGCGGATAGTCACCAAAGCAATAGAAGCCTCGACGGGAAACGAGACAAGAAGGGTGCAGCAACTCCGACATACTCTCTAGTGTGTAGATCGAACTAAAGCCATCCTACCTTTCCGGTCCTTCTCGACCCTCAGGACGTTGCGTGGCGGGCTCTTATCGCGTTCGTAGACATCCACCACTTCCCTCGTCTGTCGCGGCTCCCGGTATTCGACCAACTGGTAGTCCTCTTCTGTTCGGTTCTCGCGGATGCGCAGGGCCATGTTGCGCTTGTCTTCGGCATCGCGTTCAAGACGCAGAGCGCGACGCTCAGCTTCCAGTCTTGCAATCTCGGATTGGATGTCGCGGTCGGAGCGAGTGTCGCGCTCTTGAATGATCAGAGCACCGCTATGCGAGTTGTGCGACGGCTGGTGATAGTGGGAGGATGGCGATCCCCGCTCTTCGACGACAGCCTTGCGCTCCTCATAATACATTGGAGCCATTGGAGGCGGCGGCGGCGGTCCAGCGTTCGAAGGCACACGCTCTTCGATAACAGTCTTGCGTTGTTCATAGAACTCTGGCGGTGGTGGCTGAGATTGATGACGGCTATGTGACGTACGGCGGGAACGTGCCGTGCGGGCTGGTGAAGTTCGCCGAGTGGTGGTGCTCGCCCCGCTTGGAGACGAGTCTCGCCGACCCTGATACTCCGATCGCGCGACACGACTTCCAGCGACCGTTGGTGGGTTGATCCATTCGGTGCGGATGACTTCCTCGTGCTCTTGTGGGGGAGCGAGGAGTGCTGGCGACTCTTCGTACTTGTAGACGATCTTTTTCTCTAGGTGGCTGTTAGAATGGCACGATGCACTTATCGACGGGACAGACTTACCTTCGGTCTTGTAGCTTTCACTGATCTTCATCACTTCGTCAATCTGCTCTTTCTCCAGGGCAATGCGTAAGACGAAAAAGTCGTCCTCTTCATCGAATGGGTATCCGAGGTCCATGATAGCTTCACGTCGGACAAGACGCTTTGGCATGCGAGTCTTGCCTTTCTTAAACTTCTTCTCGATCTGCGTGATACTGTCGCTGACACTGCTGGCACCTCCATGCACGCTCTCGTGGAAACTTTCGTGGATGCTCAAGCCACCTGGGGTATGAATGTCCTCATGGTAGCTCTCGTGCATGCTTGGAGCGCGATGGCTGCGGGAGTGCCGACTCTTGACTTCCTGGATCGTAGTATTGCTGCTGCTGCTGCTGCTCGAGGAGCTTCGTCGGGTGGAAACAGACTTTGCTTTCGAGCTTTTCGAGCTCTTGTGGCTTTTCGGGCCACCGCCTGTACGACGAACGGAACGTTCGCGACGGATCTCGACCTCGCGATACTCCTCGGGCTCATTGTATCTGCCGCGCTGATAGTCACCGAAACCATCATCTCGAGGAATTGGTAGTGGAACAGGTGTGTAGGCTGGGATGCGGATCTCCTCTCGTTCGTACCTCGGGACGGGACGTCGATCGAAAGTGTCCAAGCTGCTCTGTCGCCGCATGATTCCTGGTCGAGGGGCACCGCGTCGGATGTCAATGTCGATCTCATCTCTCGTAGTTCTCTCTGGTCCACGATAAGGTGTCACAGCCATGTTTGCAAGCTCTCGCGGGTCTACGTCTCCGAAGAGCTCTCTGTCTGTTCGTCTGCGTTGGCCAGCTGGAGTATAGCGATCTTCTTCAACGTAGCGGTCTCGCTCCTCGTAGCGGCCCCGGGGACCTCGCTCTTCAACACGGTCTTGTACTTCGACCTCTCGCCGACCTGGCGTATCTCTTTCTTGAAAGCGATAGTCCTCCTCGAATTGGCGTGGGGGAGGGCCTCCACTGAAGCGTTCGAAGCGAGATCGGTCCCATCGTTGGGGTAGGTCTCCATATGCTAGATCGTCGCCGGGCGGCCGTCCACCTCCATAACGTGACATGTCGGTCGTTAGTGCGGTAGCCTCGTCCTGTCCAGAATTGCCGGGAGCGATGCAGATGTCAATAGGTCTGGCAGGCTGTAGTGTTGAGCAGAATGGAAGTGTAGCGAAACGATTCAATGCTCAAGACGGGAGTGTCTTTCTGATATAGCGGCCTGCAGTCGGAAGTGAGCAGTTGAAACGCAGCTACTGGTGCGTCATGCGCCAGTCGGAAGAGCTTGCTGCAGTCCGGACGCACAAGCGATTTCGAGAATCCTGTGCAGGTGGCAGGTGTGAACAGATTCAGACAGAGTGTTGGGCTCTGGTTCTGCTTATACGATCTCACGATGAAATGAAGGTTTGGGCATCAGCGAAACAGCAGGGTCGTCCCGGTAGTGCAAGGTTCCAGACGAAGCGCTCGCGATGACGCTGATCATGTGACGTTCAGAGTCCGTGAACGCCAAGATTACTCCTTGAAGTCGACTGTAATCATCTCTCGCGTCTCATGAGATCACATGTATATTGTAGTGATACTTTATCGATGATTTCACTCTCTTTTGTGAAGTAGGAGACACGAGCGGTACTCACAACGCATGTGCTAGATGTGCTAGATGCGCTACATGATGGCAGACGGACCAACAGCAAAGGCCAGAAGAATTGGGAAGTCGAGGCGTAGACGGCGGAGTTTACGCGATGCTTGTGAGCATGATGAGCCGATCGTTGATTCGGGCCTGCAAAGATGGATGGCAGATGTCGCCCAGGCGGATGGCGCAGCATGAGATTGAGACGAGGTGAGCCTGACTTCCCCCCATCCAGAGATGGCCATCGTCCTTGTTGTTTCCAATGGCAATTGCACATGCAGTATATAGAGGGAGAGTCACATGCGGTGTTGATGACAATCTGATTGTTCGGGCGTTGAGAGAAGGTGCGAGGTCAAGACGATGCACAATAAAACATCTCTGCTTCAACGTCTCATGAAGTGAGGTCGCACATCGCTCCTGCCCTTTGCGATAGACTTTTCTTGCCGGCACGTATGACTCCGAAACAACGCTAACGCAATTCTGCTCACACTCTCAGATGTTCACTGAGGAATCTCAATCTGAAGATTCTGCACATTGCTTCGCTTCAACCATCGCGCTCATATATTGCTCGACAGGCCACTCTTGTAAGACGAGCAAAGCCTCGCTTCTCAGAGAAGGCAAGCCGCCACCCGGCCAAGTCAGTTGAGCGCATCTTGAAGATGCTGAGTGACTCGGGCTATGCCTCTGACGACAAACTCGACTTCAAGTCAGAAGATGGCTCAGAAGATGGCACTCCCGTCATCTTGAAGATCGAGGACGAAGGTGCATATGGTCATCTCACGAAGGGCTTAGTGGTGGATGCCGTCACGCGCGGGCCCGTCACTGAGAAGACCAGACTCGCAGCGTTGTATGGCTACGACGACATAGGCATCGAAAACAGCCTTGTCAGAAGCCTCGCAAACTCCGCCAGCCTTTCCGTGCCCTGTCAGCTGGAGACCGCAGATGGCAAGCACTTCCCGCCGAGCACCGAGATAGCGCAGCAGGGCTACTACATGCGGATCACTTTCAGCAACCTGGTGAGACGCATCTATCCATTGCGCGCGACAACTTCTTACTAACACATATCACAGTATCTTGCCCCTGCCGTGCGCCTGGAGTGCCGTCTCATCAAGCCCTGGCGGCAGCATGAGCCCTATCTCACACTTGCGACTGACTTTCACTTCAACGACTATTGCGCCGGCGAGGACAACATGATAAGTGGCTACACCCACCAAAATGCGACGATCAACTTTCATGCTGGTCGAGCTACTTGTTCGGGATTTAACCTCATCTCGAGATGCGAGTCTTATCTTGGCGAGGAAGAACGCGAAGTAATTGAGGTCATGCGCTCGTTCATCCAGCCGAAGGAAAGACATGAGCTCAAGCTGCACCTCAAAGGATACTCCCTTACTCCGAGAGCTGAGGAGCACCTCAACAACATCAAGGCCCGACTTCCTGGAGGCAGTGGCACACTCCTACCATCCATTGGTCAAAAGGAGTACGCGCCATTCGAGGGACCCGGAGATCTGATCAAGTGCAACAATGGATCCATGCTACGACCGGCTAAGCTCATGTCGGGAGAGGTCCCATTCCCGATGGTGCCTCTCGAATCTGGAACAACATTCGGCTCCGTTCGAGAAGCTGCAGTCCAACTAGCATATTCTGCTACCATTGCAGACGACGAGGCTCGGGAGGCACTCCGCCTCTGGGCGGCGGTACCACATGATGCAGATCTGCACGTTGATTCGCAATTTCCAGTCCTCGCGATATACTTCCGCCAATTTGATCGACTCGGTGGCAGACGCAGCGACAGTGACCTGATGTTCAAGTTACCACGCGATCTCAACTGCGGCTTCGTAACGTACGACCCGGCATCCAGACAGGCCCCTATCAAACTGGAAGGTTTCCTTTTAGGCACCAATCCGGGCATCACGAAGAGCGGTGGCCAGACTCCAGGCGCAGTCTTTCGGATCACGTCGCACACCAAGGAAAAGCTGGCGCAAATCTACCATTGTCCAAGCTCGAGATCATTTCCCACCAAGTGTTCGCCACACTATAGCTCCTTCACCTTCGGCTCGCAACTCGAAGCAGTGCGCATGCTTCAGGCAACAAGGAACAAGAAGTGGTGGCCAGTGTTGCTAAATCAAAAGCATGACGACTTGAAAATCGAAGACCCCACGCTGGGCATCACGTCTCACCAGAGGGAAAGAGCTGAGAAATGGCTTCGGAACTGGAAACCCTGGAATCCAGAACAGCTTGCGATCATCGATAGCATTACCGCGGTGAAAGGCGGACTGAATCTCATAATGGGACCAGCGGCCACTGGCAAAACCCTACTTCAGCGTGGTATTGCCATCTACTTTTATTCCCTCGGCTACCACGTGGCTGCACTTGCACCGGCGAACGACAATGCCAACAAGCTTGCCAAAGATTTGATCGATGTCAAAGCCGAGCTCGACTGGATTGACTTCGACTTCCTGCGACTGTTCCCAGGATCCCGCGACATCCCCGTCGACGAGATGTCTGCTCAACAAGCCGGTTTTCGCAAGGAAGGACATCATCGTGGCGATGTATTACCGTTCAAAGAGATGTTGAACAAATTGGAAGAAGATCCTGATGCCAAAGGCGCGCATCGAACGTACGGGGTCGTAGAGTCAGTGATCAGGCATGCAGAGGAAAAGACGCTCAGCTTGTTTAAAGCTTTCAACGAGGGCGACGGGGAGATCAGCGCCAAGGTAAACACATGGGACGTCCTACGTGAACTCATCGCTGCTTGGCGTGCCAATGAGCTCGACTTGGACGATTCCAAGCAGATGGACCGATTCCGGTTGGCTTACAACGGGTGCAAGGGACAAGTTATTGGCTTGAACCGCTTCATGATCACAACAACTGGCAACGTCCGGTCGAGAGAGATGCGTGAGCACTGGTTCTGCAAGCAGGAAGAGTATGGCGTACCTCGCAGAGGCGTTATTGTACTGGTCGACGAAGCCGCCAAGGACTTGGAGGTGAATGTATGGTCCGGAATCGTGTGCGAGCGATGGTCAGAGTGGGTGAAAGGCGTGTTCTTGTTCGGTGACGACAAGTAAGTTTTGCCGGCTGCTACTACCGTGCTTCGCTGACATCAAGAACAGGCAGCTGCTCCCAACCAACACATCCTCGAGAGGCAGAACGCAATACAACTATTACAGCGACCGTCTGGACATCCCTCTACCCAACCGCTTGGAGATGGAGGGTTTCCCGTGCCATCGCTTGCTCGAGCAGCGCCGCATGCACGAGGCCATCTCTGCTTTTCCCAACACTATAGTATACGAAGGGAAGTTGCGGGATGGCCCCGGCATGGATGTGTCGCTCGAAGCCCACATGCCTGGATTACGCGAAGTACTTCTCGACATCGTCAGTAGTGCGAGCATTCCTGCTGGGGGGCAGTCCACTCCATGGCTGACGGACAACGACCTGCGCCGCCATTACATCGAGGTGTACGGCAGAAAGGTCGAGTACGAGAAGTCGGTGGCAGTGCTCGAGCACATCGACGTCTTCATGGTGCAGATCTTTCCCAAGCTTTTCAAATTCTTCAGAGCGAGCGGGAGGAGCATGAAGGAGGAGGTGATGATCATATGCGCGTACAACTATGCGGTAAGTAAACCTCGACGACGAAGAAGCGACAAAGCTGACCCTCAACAGCGCTCCGAGTACGACCGCAGGATCAAAGAGTTTCTCAGACAGCGTCCTGAATGCACAATCAACGACATCCCCCGCATCATGTCCATCGACAGCAGCCAAGGCGACGAGTCATTCATGGTGTTCCTTGACGCCTCCTTGCAATCTGGTGACCGTGTCGGTGAGTCAAGCTACTCTTTCACACGACAATGGATACAACGACTGACGCGAAACAGGTTTCATGCAAAGCAAGAACCGCTTCAACGTGGCCATCACGCGCGCCAAGGGCGTCATGTGGATGATCGGAGGCGGGATGAGGACCAGAGAACGCGTGCCGCCGAACTTGATCACGCAGTACAAGCAAGAGTTAGATGCCGCGGGTCAGACGTCCCACTTCGAGGCGGGGAAGAGAGCGTATGCCTAGGCGGCAAGATGTGGGTGAGATCATGTGAATAGGTATCTCGCATGGTTGGGAAGAAAGATGCTGGGTTGCGATGGTGTCGTGTAAAGGATACATGACTGCTGCATGGGTACGGATAAGGCGACAGCAAGAGCTGCTGTGCAAGATCATCACTGCATGGCACGATGATTGAGCGAGAGGACTGCTGATTAGGCCCACTTGTTCAGATAGCTGTACAGGCAGCCGTGTAGCATAGAGACGGACCGAATGAGAATACTCACTACTCCACTTAAACCATCTGTCGCGTATGACGTGCCAAACGGAAGAGCTGCATTGACAAGCTGTTGAACGTCTACTTATCGAGAGTTAAGCTGTGTCCAAGAGTTGAGCGCGTATGAGGCAAGAGCGACACCACCTTCTGACCTCATTCATTCAAGTGCCGGAACCATGAGGTGTGGAACAGTTCTACAGTATCACCTGCTATTGTTCGTCTGCGATGCTTACTCCTACTTCCAGTGCTCACATGCTCGTGTATACGTGGTACAAAACATGTGAAGACCGTTGAGAGATAAGACAGTAGCACAGCCAAAGTCCATCGCGGCCTACAACCTCGTGGCCCATATTTTACCCCGGCTCACTCCGCCCTAATCTTCGATCACAACATGTGAAAGCTCTCTGCTTGATAGGAACAGCATGCCTTCGCTCCCCTCAAGCATATGAACGCGAAGCTGATGCCGTTGGGAGGTTCGTATCCACAAAAGTTCGCGAAGCTTTGCTCCAGTAACAGGTTTTGTACGGAACACGTATGAACGTCTCGCGGTCTGTCAGGCTACCATATTCGGCTGTCGAGATGTGTCTTCACGAGGTTGATCAGGTGGTGGAGGATGCTCGACCACAACAAACCAGAGAGTGAGGTCGAGATCGCTACGGGCGAGAACTTCTTGGCCTCGATCCCGGCTGGGAGGTAGATTATTATTGCCGAGGACCGGGGAGAATCGCAAGGACCCTGAAGGGCTGGGGAAAGCAACGTCGAGGCGTTGGGATCTTTACGATGACCCCGGGAAATCTTGTTTGTGGTTTGATGGTGGTGGTTTGCGAGGACAATTACCATTGTTTGGTCTGTAGCAATCGCTGCACCAACGTTGTGAAGCATAGCACAGTTGTAGAGGTTGTTGCAGCAGGTCGCGTGCTTGTCCGTCGTACGATGTGGCATTCCCGAAGAGCCGGTGACGTTTCAGGGTCTGGGCATTTTTTTGGTTGAAAGGAAGCGACGCCCAACCAATCTGAGTCGACCAATTCACCGCCAGAAGCCCAGCACAACGTCGCCTCGTTCGCTGGTGACGTTCCGCTGAGTCGGACCCCACATCTGCATCCTGCCGTTAAATCTCGCGTGTTGAATGATTTCGCCATTCCTGCTCCCTACTTGATACCACCTCCCTCTCACCTTCCAAACTCTTCACTTTCGTTACTCGAGAGACAACTACCTACCTCACACCACACCACCTGCTCACACCTGAGCATCACGTATCGAAGTTAGCCAGACTTCGACTACATCCATAACTCTACACACGAAGGCCACACACGACTCCTCCACCACAACCAAGATGCCTTCGCATCAGCCCACGGCCGGCATGATGGCTGTCGACCCCGAATATCTCTCATCACAATCCTCACCTGAGGCCTCCACCAAGGAGCCCAACAGGAGCAAGTCATATGACCCGAAGAAGCCACACATCACAGAGACTCCTTTGACACGGAGAAACTGGTACAAGCACGTCAATTGGCTCAACGTCGTTCTCATTGTCGGCATTCCAATCATCGGCCTGATTTCTGCAATCTGGACACCTCTGCGGTGGCAGACTGCAATCTTCGCAGTTGCCTACTATTTCGCCACCGGCCTCGGTATCACAGCTGGCTACCACAGGCTATGGGCTCACACATCATACTCTGCCTCGACACCTCTCAAGATCTTCTGGGCTGCCGTTGGAGGTGGTGCCGTTGAAGGCTCGATCAGATGGTGGGCCAGAGACCACCGCGCCCATCACCGCTACACCGACACCGAGAAGGATCCCTACAGCGTCCGCAAGGGCCTGCTCTACTCGCACTTCGGCTGGATGCTCATGAAGCAGAACCCAAAGAGAATCGGCCGCACCGACATCTCCGACCTCAACGACGACTGGGTCGTTGTCTGGCAACACAAGAACTACCTCAAGGTCGTCCTCTTCATGGGTCTGATCTTCCCAAGCCTTGTCTGCGGTCTCGCATGGGGTGACTGGCTCGGTGGCTTCATCTACGGTGGCATCCTGCGCATCTTCTTCGTCCAGCAGGCCACCTTCTGCGTCAACTCGCTCGCACATTGGCTCGGTGACCAGCCATTCGACGACCGCAACAGCCCTCGCGACCACGTCATCACTGCTCTCGTCACTCTCGGTGAGGGATACCACAACTTCCACCACGAATTCCCATCGGACTACCGCAACGCCATCGAGTGGCACCAGTACGACCCGACCAAGTGGTCCATCTGGCTCGCCAAGCAAGTCGGCCTCGCATCCGATCTGAAGCAGTTCCGCTCCAACGAGATCGAGAAGGGCCGTCTGCAGCAAATGCAAAAGAAGCTCGACCAGAAGCGCGGCAAGCTCGACTGGGGCGTACCGCTCGAGCAGCTCCCCGTCATGGAATGGGACGACTACGTCGACCAGACCAGCAACGGCCGCGCCCTCGTCGCTGTCGCCGGTGTTGTCCACGACGTCACGGACTTTGTCGCCGACCACCCCGGCGGCAAGGCCATGATCCGCTCCGGCATCGGCAAAGACGCGACCGCCATGTTCAACGGCGGCGTCTACAATCACAGCAACGCCGCCCACAACCTGCTCTCGACCATGCGCGTGGGCGTCATCCGCGGCGGCATGGAAGTCGAGATCTGGAAGCGCGCGCACAACGAGAACAAGGATACCATGATCGTCAAGGACAAGGACGGCAACAAGATTGTGCGTGCCGGTGCGCAGGTGACGAAGGTGTTTGACCCACCGGCTAGCGCTGGCGCGGCATAGATGCCGTAACGAAGGATGTCGATGAGATTGGTACTTCTGGACGATGATGCGTTATAGCGATACGATATGAGTGCTACACGAAATTATTGGCGGGCGGGCGTTTGCCTTGACAGCGTCCGGATTACATTCGCTGGGCGGATTTAGATTAGATGAGAATCCTACGTCTGTAGTTGATGAGAACATCGAAGCCGTCTTCACATCATGTTCTTGCCTCTTATGTTCTGTGTTGTCTTTCGTTCTTATCTACTCCCGATCGTTCTTGCCTCCGCTCTCTCTGGCGCAAGTTTCTCGATTTCTTATGCGTTATTCCATATCTGATATGTTCGATTCCATGCACACTCGAGAAGATACTGGTCATACTCGGAGTAGCAATCTGTGAGTGAGTAACTCGTCATACTGCTCTTGTCTGCTCACGTGACGAAGTGAGCACTCCGCTCCACCTTCCTTTCCTGACGACCGCGTCCAAAAGTTCAACCTCGCGTTACACATGCTCTGGGAATCACAAGAACTGACAATCACCTTTCTCGGACTCGACCATACTCTCACACAATGGCGACTTCGAACGACCTCCCGCCGGATCCTCTCAACCTCCTCCGAAAGTCCATTGCCACCGACAGCGCACCCACACCCAGCACATCAGACGACCCAAGCACACAAGCAGAGCTCGACATCTCCCTCGCAGAAGCAACATTTCTCGTCTTCAACTTCACTCAAGCGGAGGAGGGCGGGCACCATGTTGCCATACCAATCTCGCAAAAGACACGCTTCGAGTCAAAAGCGGCGGCAAAGGCTGTAGATCTCAGATCAGTCTACTTTACATGGCAGAACAAGGACCTGCAGACGATTGGGTACATCAATGCCGTGACTGCGATCAACGAGGAGCTGAAGAAGGCGGGCAAGCAGGAGACGGTGACGAGTCTGAGTTTCCAGGAACGAACGGACCTGGTGAACTGGTTACAAGGAGATATCGCTGAGAACGCCTGCGAGTTCATCCGAAGTCTGGACGACAACGATGTCACGCGCAAACAAGCCGATGATGCCGCAGCACTGGTCGCAGGCGGCGACGAAGACGTCGAAATGCGCGACGCAGGCCTCTCAGACGCCGCAGCCCGCAAGAAAGAAGAAGAGCTCCTCCGCGCCATCTACGCCGCCGAGCGCAAACTGGGCGACCGCAACACCCTCCTCCGCGGCAGCAAAGCCCAAGACTACACCGCCACCCGCGAGCGCTGCGCCAAAATCTTCCTCAAACGCTCCTCAACCCTCACCAACCAACCCAACGCCGCACCCGTCCTCACCAACAACCCTGCACTCCGTCCACCAGTAAAAGCTCCCCAGCCCGGCCGCCGCCCCGAACCAATCATCCTGCTCTCCCCCTCCGCCTCCTCCCTCCTGCGCATGCCAAACATAAAATCCTTCCTCGTAGACGGCATCTACCAACCCCCGGACTCCACCACCTCCTCGGGCGCCAACATCCTGCACCTCCAGCGCAGACTCTCCGACGACATCTCCAAGCACCCCGTCCGCTTCATCCTCGTCGACTCGCCCGAGCACTTCCGGCACGACTACTGGGAGCGCGTGGTAGCGGTTTTCACCACCGGCCAGACGTGGCAGTTCAAGAATTACAAGTGGCAGAACCCGGCGGATCTTTTTGCGAATGCGTTGGGGATTTATGTGGGGTGGAAGGGGGAGGTGGTGCCGGAGACGGTCAAGGGGTGGGGGAGGGGGGTTCTGACGGTGCAGGTGGACAAGGGGAAGGATCGGTGGAGGGATCGGGAGGTTGTGGAGGATATTTGGAGGGCGGTGGATGGGAAGTTGAGGGAGAAGGGGTGGGCTGGGAAATGATCAACCTATTGGGAGGATGTCTGTGTCATCGCGCATGAAGGCAGGCTTGTCAGGAAGTATTGTTTGGAGCTCTGAGCGTTCTAGCGAGTGCGTCATGGAAGGCCAGGCAGGCCATTCGAAGCAGCTACTTCAGTTGGTCGAAGCGAGATATGCTGGCTCAAGCACTCATCGCTCTATCAAGATGTCCTTGCTCCAGCAGACTCCACATCGCCTCCATATATTGATCTGATCCGCACTCTAGTGGTGAACACGATCTCGCCGAGCCACTCTCCAGATTACCGGGTCAAGGCAATATCCCATGGCGACTGGAATGTGGGTCTGGCCGTCGTTGGTATGCCGAGATCCAAACAATGCTCCAATGCTCTACAGAGCGTCGGCTGATCGGACTACTTTCGCATCGCATCTTGCAATTGTCTGTCGTTATCGTCCATCACGGTATCGCCCTGACTCGTGGAGGCGAGAGTGAAAGTCAACAGTCACAGGTCAAGCTGACACCAACAGCGACACCGAGGACGCTTCGCCACCACCGCAACCATGCTTCGGACCATGTCGTCCACCACGTTCGCTACACTTGCTCTTCTCGCACTCTTTCAGCATTCAGCGCTCGCGCAAGCACCGCCAGGGTATACGGACACCGATACGATACCTGCGAGCCAGATGATCACGACCGCTGGCACTACATTACCAGTCAGTCATGCCACTCCAATCGTTCGCAGGACCTCAAGCTAACACACCTCACCTCCAGCCATCAACCTACTTCACCTCCGCCCTCCCAGACGCCTGCACCGGCACCTCGGCCTCCTGCCCCTGCCTCGACGGCTACGCCTGCAGCGAAATCGCCGACTGCCACTGGAAGTGCTTGATGACCGCCACCTCCTTCCCCGCCGCATCGACAACGCCAGCTTCGCTCTCAGCAAGCGTGACATCCACCGTAACGATCGCAAGCACGGTTACCGTGATCCCGATTCCCAGCACCGGCCCTTCGAACAGTCCGCCAGCATCCACCGCACCACCGCCATCATCGTCGATGACGTTGTCTTTCACGACGTTCTCGTACGCGCCGACGTCTGGGTACGGGAACTACACGATGCCGTCTGGGTCTGGGCAGGTGGGACCGGTGCGGACGGAGACGGTTACGGAGTTCCCGACTACGTGTCCGGTGGAGACGAGGACGAGGGAGGTGTGGAGACGGACGACGGTTACTGAGTGTCCGGATGTTTGTCCGACTGATGAGGGATATATTGGGTGAGGACGGGATGGGGAGGGGCGTTGGGTTGGTGTATAATTGCTTGAGGTCGAGATTAGGGTTGATTGAGGTCGTGTAGATACTGGCATTGATGCGAAGGTCTGACAGGTATACTATGTTCTTCTTCCACTTGATCAGAGCGTGTCTGGATAATGCGCAGAATCTGTTGTCCCAGACCAGTGGAGTACCTATCACCCTTCACTCAGTAATGCCAACGTGGACCTTTGTCTCTGCATCGGCGGTGCCTAGTCACCTGAGACTGTACGACCTCGCTCGAAGGCACAGCACAAGGTTTACCTTTCATTCTCAGTCGACCTCTCATGGCGGTGCAGCAGTCAATGCCAGCGAGGAACAGCGAAAGGGCATGCTTCGGCCAGCGATCACCAGCGATGACCAGCAAGACCACTCGTTCTCCCCTTTCTTGAGCATTGATGTATTCCATCTCAAGTCAAATACATCCTGCCCCGGCCGTGGATAGTCTAGGCCCCTAGTCTGCGACCTCGTACTTCCCACATTGACCTTGTTGGTGATCAACTACACAAGCACAAGTTGCGTGAGCAGCCCCTAAGCTTGGTCCTGGGTATGGCCTCAGTCCCATATGGCCTTGACTAAGTGCTCCCTGGCCCTGCCCCCGACGAACTGGTTTACTCAGAAATAGACCACAGATCCTGCATCGTGACCGATCGCAGGGCAAGTTCCTGTCTGCATTACATGTCGCTCGAACAGCCAGTCGCGCCTGCCTGGCCCCCGAGCTTGATCCCGTGTGTGGCCTCTCACGAATCTGTCTCGTGACGCTATGAAGAACCTCGCTTCGCCCGGAGACTTCACTCGAGGTCTATACGAGCATATCTTCAAACACAGACAACAATTTCCACGGCCACTGTGACCGTCGTGCCGCCGGTGCTCATGTTTGGTGTATTAACAGCGAACTCATATTGCTTCCCAAGGCAGCAGAGGCATTTTGAAACGTAAACATTAACAGTGTCTTGTCTGTCGTTCAGATTCGTCCTATCGCCAACGCTGGCAGCTTCACGTGACGATCATGTGATGGCCGAAGTAGGAAGTCACGGCGCGAGCTGGCAGGGTGTATCCAAACTCCACCAATCCGCCCCATGGGGTCGCGACATCGTCCTGTTTCCCCTAAGCGCTCGGAGAAGTGTTGCACCACGCTGCCCTACACGGCTATTATACAAGAGGATTCTTCGACCATCAGGCTAAATCATCATGCCGCCAAGCAGCGGAGTCCAACTTGGCGGCGCGCATGACTCTCGGACATCCAGTTGAAGTCTATGCCGGAGCTCGAGCGGCCGACTGTGCAAGGTGTGTGGTCTGACCAGCGGCGACGGCTGTTCCAGGAAAACCCTTGCCGGACTGGATCGAAGGAGTTTGAAGATGATCCGCGGCAAGGATCAGTACGTATTCGGCTCTGCGTCGAGTGGGTGGTTCCCCAGACGCAGTCTTCGAGCGTGGTGCCAAGTGCTTTAATGCGTGCGACCAGCATTTGGTGGAACCGCGGTCCGGATCAGCGTTGTATGGGGTAGTACCATGCTGATAGTGCTAGCGAGCACGAGGTATAGTGCCTGGCACGTTGTAGGCGCATGGTGTATATAGTGGAGGTGCCCTGCCTGCCTTTGTGGGTGACTTGTTTCGTCTCCCGGCTTGCCTCCACCCAAGGCTATCACCACTACCTTATCCGACCCTCGACAGCTTCGTGAAGCTCATACAGCAAGATGGGCGGCTTTGGAGGAGAGTCATCAAGAAGCCGAACTTGCGATATCTCTACCTCATGCTCTTCCCGACGTGCATGGGTATCGAGATGACTAGCGTTTGGGACAGCCAAATGATTAACGCAGTCCAATTCGTCGACTTGTGGCAGGAGTGTAAGTCGACCTACGTGTCAAAGCAGCGAGTCCGTCGTTAACACAGACCTGCAGACTTCGACAATCCTGGTGATCACTACGCTATCAATGGCACCATCGCTGCATCGTACGGTTTCGGCGCCATCCTCTCTGTACCGTTCATCCCTTGGTTTGCCCAACGCTTTGGTCGCCGTTGGTCGATCTTTGCCGGCAGCCTGATCATGATCACCGGGGCCTGCATACAAGCCGCCAGTCAGAATGTTGCCATGTACTGTGTTGCTCGCGGTATCCTAGGCTTTGGCATCGCTCCCTGCATTGTCTCCGGCTCTGCGCTGCTTGGTGAGCTCGGCTACCCCAAGGAACGACCCATTCTAGGCTCGCTGTTCTATTCAAGCTATTTCATCGGTGCTCTCGCGGCAGCTGGTCTCGTGTTCGGCACCTCGAGGATCAATTCTGAGTGGTCGTGGAGACTGCCCTCGCTCTTGCAAGCCGTCCCGTCCTTCCTCCAAGTTGGCTTGATCTTCCTCGTCCCAGGATCACCGCGCTATCTCATCTCGAAGGACCGCCGAGAGGAAGCAGTCGAGATCCTCGTCAAGTATCACGGCGAAGGCGACCGCAATAATGTCATCGTTCAAGCAGAATTTGCGCAGATGGAGACCACTATCAAGCTCGAGATGGAGAACTCCAAGCGCTCCTGGATGGATGTGCTCCGAACGAAAGGCAACCAGAAACGTATCCTCATCGGCAGCTTGCTGGGTATGTTCACTCAATGGTCTGGCAACACGCTCATCTCGTACTATATGTCCACCATTCTGGAGCAAATCGGATACACGGATTCCTAAGTTAACCAGAAGATCAACGTGGGCAACGTCGCATGGCAGCTGATCAACGCCACGTTCTTCGCCCTGATCGTGAACAAGTTTGCGCGACGCAAGATGTACCTTGCCTGCACCATCTCACTTTTGTGCTGCTATACCGGCTGGACTATTGCAAACGCACGATACGCCGTCACCGATTCGCTAGCGGCAGGCAAGCTCGTCATCTTCTTCGTCTTCTTGTACTCACCATGCTACAATCTTGGATACAACGCTCTCACCTACAGTAAGCCTTCTGAGGATAAATTTACACCACGGAAGCGATGCTGATACTCCTGCAGCCTATCTTGTCGAAATCTTCCCGTATGCTGTCCGTTCTCGCGGTATCGCGGTCTTCCAGTTCTGGGGCCGGACCGCCGGTGCCTTCAGGTACGTACATTGCAAAGTCAGCCAAGCTTGAAGGATGTTCCTGCTCACGCGTATCTCTAGCACATTCGTCAACCCGATTGGCATGGGAAGTGCCGGGTGGAAGTATCTCTTGATGTACGTTTGCTGGCTGGCATTCGAAATCGTCTGCGTCTACTTCTTATTTCCCGAGACCAAGGGCCGTACCTTGGAGGAATTGACGTTCTGTAAGTTGCTCGTGCATCTCAGCGGGACATATGTCTATCACATGTATTCTTTGCTGACTGTTTGCTCGTAGTGTTCGAGGGCGACGACTTGAAAGAGAAGCAGACCATGGCTGCGGAGAAGCAGCTCTTTGGAGCTGGCGATGGAAACTCTGTTGCCGAACAGATGGCCGACAAGGCTACCGAGGGTGCCCACACGGAGACGCACGAGGTGAAGTCTTGAAGCATGATTTCGCTGTGATGGACGAACCAGCCCACTCGAAAGTTCGAAAACGGAAGATCAGAGAGATGCAGATTTCGTTGGAGTGTGCAATAGTATGCAGTACAAACAGACTGTTGTTCGTCGCGAAGCAGTGACACAGTTCTCATCCGCTCATGAGCCTTCCATCTTTGGCCAAAACTCCCTCTCCGCGAACAGCACTTGCTGCCACGCCCTTTCACACTCCTTCCACTCCCAACTCTCTTCTTCATAGTACCCGCCGAACTTATTCACCAGCCCACCTATCCGGCGCACAAACGCTTCGAACTGCCCCGAGCTCCAGTTAGGAATGAAGACCCGCTGCATCACGTCCTTCTCTCGTGCCGGTCGTCCTTGATCCATCCGACTCCATGCATGCCGCCAAGCCCGCAAATAGCACTCCTCCGTCGCCCACAGCACCGTCAGCCCTACGACTAACGGCCGCCCTTGCGAAGTTGCTCCAGCGAAGAGGTCCTGGTACGCGCGGGTCTGCACCGAAGGCTGGACAGAGCATATTTCGTCAAGCCAGCCTTCCGCGTTGGCAGTGTCTTCAAACAGCTTCATCTCCTGGCGGATGTTGGTGAGACTGTCGATGAGCAAGTCTACTGCTCGCCACTCCAGAGAGGTCTCACGTTCAGGGCTAGCCGGGACTGGGACCATGGATACCATGGTTCCAATGAAGTTGACGTAGGCAAGCTGGTATAGACGGTCTTGTGCTAGCCATGCTTTCAGTTTTTCTGTAGGCAGCTGGTTCGTTGCCGCTGCTTCGAGGAAGGGATGGGTCGTTGCTTCTTTCAGAGCTTCGGAATCCAGATGGATGAGGTGCGAGGTCAAAGACGGCATCGTGGGAGTCTGCTTCCCTCGATACGAGTAACTTGGTTCCAGAAGAAGCCCTGCTGATGAATTCCAATAACACACATTTCGGAAGGAAGAAGTTGGCAGTTGTTGGAAGTTAAGTTCGGTGAACAGGCCGACTTCGCCCGACATGTGATATTCTATCTACATATATGTCATTCGACCATGCTGCGCCAACAGCATGGAAGTACATGATCTGAGTCCCGAGCTTGACAACAGTCTCTTGCTTACGATCCTGCTGTATCACAACTTGAGTGCTTCCTCCAAAGCCTTTGCCACAGCCACAGCGTTCTCCTCCCCAAACTTCCCACCAACTATCTGTATACTCACGGGCATGCCTTTGACAAGCTTGGTGTCATCTGTAATATATGTCAGATCTCCCGTTTCATTCGCTTCAGGCTTACACTTACACTGCTCCCAGTTATATCTGTCTGCCTCATTCCTCGGCTTATGCTCTTTCCAACTGCTCCTCCCATTTCCAGTCGCAGGCAGATCTTCCGGGTAGTCGACCTCAACTGGCATTGACAGCGCACTGTAGTCGACCAGATTCCACTGAGAAGAATAGCCGACATACTGCGAAGACACGCACCACTCCTTTGGTCGAAAGCCAACATATGGTTGCACAGGCATGATCAAAGCATCTACCTTCGCTTCGCGCCACCGAGCGAGGTATTTCTTCTGGTAGTTCCGGATCTGTCTTGCAACCTGCGACTTTGTGATCAGCAAGGCAGTGATGGCTAGGCGAGCTTGTAACACTCACATCTTCTCCTTCCTCAACGTTGAGCTTGTCTTTTTCGGTCCCAACAAGCAAACCCTCGATCAACGGTTGATTGCCTGCTTCACATAGCCGCTGGCATCTCTTTCCGCCGTCTGCAAGGACGCCCTTGAGCCATAGTTCGTATGCGTAATCGTGCTCTTCGGTACTCCATTCGAATACTGTAGCCGTACGTCAGTGCCTTCTGCTGTTTTAACCTGTGATCAACTGCATACCATCATGCCCAGCCTTCTTCAACGCCTCAACAGCTCTCATAACAGCCAACTCATGAGGCGGCTGCACCCTGACATAACCGTCATCGACATAATACCCAATCCTTAGCGGCCTATTCGGTGGCTCTGCCAGCTGCTTCCGCCAAGGGAGAGGGACAGTGACCGCTTCATACAGCCATGGTTCTCCAGCTAGCATTCCTTCCATGAAGGTCTCCAGCGTCGACAAATCGTGGCATAAGGGGCCTGCGACTGAGGGGACTATGTACTCGCGAGAGCTATGTTCATGTTAGCAGATTCCTTACGGTTCCAGCGAGGCTTCTTACCCAGACTTCTCCCAAGGTATACGACGACTGGTGGGGTTGAGTCCGTATAGTCCTTGCAAACTTGCCGGTATACGTACTGAGCCTGTACATAGTTGTCAGTCCGAATTTCTGTAGGGACACGCACTTTGAGACACGGCTTACCACCAATATCAGTCCCAATACCAACAATACTCCCTCTCGCCCCTACCAACGCCCCCTCCCCTCCCGAACTTCCGCCAGAGATCAGCTCGTTATGGTAAGCATTCACCGACTGCTTGAAGATATGATTATAAGAATCTGACATCTGTCGCCCTCGTCAGCACACCCCAATTTTCTCTCCTTCATACTCCGCACGACTCACCATAAGCGACTGCGGAATATTGGTCTTAACATAAAGCACCGCCCCCTGTCTCCTCAACACATCAACCAACACCGCATCCTCCTTCGCCGGCTTCCCAATCTCCGAGACCCATCCGAGCGTCGAGTCCTGCCCTTTGACATCAAAGCCGTCCTTTACGGAGACTGGGAGGCCGTGTAGTGGTCCGACCACCTTACCAGTAGTCTTCAAGTGCTCATCGAGGCTTTCCGCGGTCCGGATGGCTTCGTCAAAGAACATCTCGGTACAACAGCGGATCAATTGCTGAGCCAGCGCCGCACGCTTACAGAAGGCCTTGGTCACTGCCACTGCAGAGAGGGCGCCAGAGGCCATTTTCCGGAGGAGAAGGGCGGCGTTGGTCGTTTCTGTGATCTCGAGTTCTTCTTTGGTCAGGACACCAGAGGTTTTGAGGTACTTGTAGGTATTCTTTGGTTTCGGCAGAGGTTCCGGTAGACGCCATTCTTCCGGTATAGACGCATACTGGGCCGCTCGTTTGGCAGCGGCCTTTTGTTTCCATTCTGGTTGGTCTGAGGACATATTGAATAAGATGATGGTGAGATGGAACGGTCTGTGAAATATAGGTAGCTAGGAATGCTGAGATGAAAGGAAATACAACGAAGCCTGTTTGAGATGTGGGAAGAGGATGGACCGGCAATGGTGGAAGTGGAGCACACTTTATCTAGTACGGGCCCGGCCAGAAACGAGATAACGTTACTAGGCAGTGACAACTGGATGCCTATAGTATGAAGCAAGCGATAGGTGACGGTGTAGAAACATGGTGTACACAAAGCAGAAGTGGGAGGTCGCTGTTCTCGCTTCGATCCCACTACATTTGACAGCATCTACATCTCACATTGACTTCGTAAAGACTCATATACCATCCCTTCACCACTCATCTACCACCTTCTCCTCTCCTCGATTTGTCTTTGGGACCGGCGCCGCATCCACCTTCACCGGCCCACTGCGATGCCGACTGAGATACCCCGACCCATCCAACCATGGCGTCTCCTCCGTCCTGCGCTTCTCAAACCGCTCAATCTTGTCCTCCTTCTCCATCGTTATACCAATGTCGTCGAGCCCCTTGATCAAGCAATTCCGCCTGAAGCTCTCGACCTCGAACTTCGCGAGTTCCTTGCCCTCGGCATCCTTCACGACGTTAGCTTCGAGGTCGACTTCGATCTCCTTACCAGCCTTTGCTTCCTCGAAGATCTTCTTAAGATCGCCCTCGTTCGATATGATGAGCGGAAGCATGCCGTTCTTGAATGTGTTGTTGTAGAAGATGTCGCCGAAGGAGCTGCCGATGATGCACTTGATGCCGAAGTCGAGGAGCGCCCAGGGTGCGTGCTCTCGTGAGCTACCGCAGCCGAAGTTGGGGCCCCACACGACTAGGATCTTTGCGTTGCGGTATGGTTCGGTGTTGAGGACGAAATCTTTGTTCTCGCTTCCATCCTTGTTGAAGCGTTGGGAGTAGAAGAGTCCTTTGGCCAAACCAGCTCGCTTGATGGTCTTCAGGAATTGCTTGGGTATGATAGCATCGGTGTCGACGTTGGCTCGCTCCATGGGTGCGGCAATGCCCTTCAGCTGCGTGAATGGAGGCATGCCGGCGCTGGAGGTAGGTGCCTTGGTCTTGACAGTATTGCCCTGGCCATCCCCGGGATCATCCAGGATGTTGTCAAGGTCAAAGTCAGACTCAATGTCGTCGGCATGCGGTGGTTCGATGCCTTTGGGAGCAGACTTCGAGTTGGGAAGAGCCTGCTCATAGCCGGCCAAATTCCGAACATCGGCAAGCTTGCCCACAAGAGCGGCAGCAGCAGCCATAGCGGGCGACATAAGATGTGTCCGCCCTCCAGCACCCTGTCGGCCCTCGAAGTTACGGTTGCTGGTGCTAGCACAGCGTTCTCCTGGTGAGAGGATGTCGGGGTTCATGCCCAGACACATTGAGCACCCAGCTTCTCGCCACTCGAATCCAGCGTCTTCGAATACCCGATCCAGACCCTCAGACTCAGCTTGCTTCTTTACTAGGCCAGAACCAGGTACAACCATCGCGCGTGTGAGATTTGGTGCAATCTTCTTGCCTTTGACGATATGTGCTGCCGTCCTCAGATCTTCTATCCGTGAGTTCGTGCAGGAGCCAATGAAGACCTTGTCGAGAACGATGTCAGTCATCTTCGTATGCGCCTTGAGTCCCATGTACTCCAACGCACGTCCGCAGGCCTCCTTCTTGTTCTCATCGTCGAAGTCCTCAGGTGCTGGGACCACACCAGTAATGCCAATAACATCCTGAGGGCTGGTACCCCACGATACAGTAGGTTCGATATCCTTGGAGTCAATGAAGATGTCCACATCGTACTTGGCGTCAGCATCTGACTGCAGGCTCTCCCAGTACTTGACTGCCTTCCTCCATTCGGCGGAGTCGGGCTTTGGTGCAAGTGGCCGGCCCTTGATGTACTCGAAAGTCTTCTCGTCGGGTGCGACCAAACCTGCTCGAGCACCAGCCTCAATGCTCATGTTGCAGATGGACATCCTTGCCTCGACACTCAGGCTCCGGATTGCACTACCGCAGTACTCGATCACGTGGCCGGTGCCGCCAGCAGTACCGATCTTGCCAATAACATAGAGGATGATGTCCTTGCTGCTGACACCTGGAGCTAGCTGGCCGTCGACTTGTACCCTCATGTTCTTGCTCCTTCGTGTCATGAGCGTTTGTGTGGCAAGAACATGCTCCACCTCACTGGTGCCAATGCCGAAGGCCAGGGCACCAAAAGCGCCATGTGTGCTCGTGTGGCTATCTCCGCACACTACAGTCGTGCCGGGAAGCGTGAAGCCTTGTTCTGGCCCGATGACATGGACAATACCCTGACGCTTGTCGCCTAGGCCAAAGTATGTGAGCTTGAAGTCTTTGACGTTCTGCTCCAACGTCTCGCACTGCAGTCTCGAGTCATCCTCTTTTACGAACTGGCTGACGTTCTTGTACGACGATCGAGGGGTTGTGGGGGTATTGTGGTCGACGGTCACCAGAGTGTTGTCTGCACGAGGGAGAAATATTAGCTTCCGCCACGCAAGATACCGTTCTCTACTGTTATTGACCATACCTGGCCGTCGGACTTTTCGTCCGGCATTCGTGAGACCCTCGAAAGCCTGGGGAGAGGTAACTTCGTGGACAAGGTGTCGGTCGATGTAGATGATGATTGTGCCATCGTCTTGCTCGTCGACGATATGGCTCTCGAACACCTTGTCGTACCTGGGAAGGAGTCAGTCTGGTATTCGGAGTGGATTCGTCAACGGAATGTTGCGTACAAAGTCTGCGGTCCTTTCACTGCGCTAGGCATCTTGTAATGTAATTTAACGGGTTGGAATAGGTTATATGGCTGATGGAGGGAGAAGGAAACAGAAGCAGTGGTGCGAATGGCTATATAGCAACACCGAGCGCACCTCGAGGTTGTTTTCTCTTCCCGATGTCGGCGCCCATTTCTGGGTCATCATCATCATCCTCCTCATTGGTTGAGCCGAGAGAGAAAGAGCTGAGCTCATCAAGCTTGTCGCCTTGAAGATCTGTGCCTACGTGTATACCACTGCCTCTGCACATAGTCTTCGCCATATCCTTTGCACCTCGATAGCAACACATCTCGAAGCTGCAACGATGAGGTCCACATTCATCCTCGGCTCGCTAGCGGCAGCATCGTTCTCGCAAGGCCTTTCGATCCCCAACAGCATCAGCAACGCCCTCAATCAACTTCGCGGTCAGCAACCCCTAGCTGTCGAGGAACGATATCTCATCGAGCTTGGCCCGAACGACAGACAATGGGTCACGGAAGAGGAGAAGTGGGCATTAAAGCGGAAGGGTCTAAAGTTCTTCGATGTCACTTCTTCCTTCGGCGATGTCGAGGCAGAAAGCAGGATGAACGATGAGGTCGTGAAGAAGTCTGTGAAGTTCCCGAAGAAGACCTCACACAACGACTCAATAGCGCCGCTCTTGGAGAAGTTGGATAAGGACAAGATGCATGCGCACCTCGAAACGTTCACGGGCTTCCACACTCGGTACTACAAGTCGGACTACGGCAAGAAGTCTTCGGAATGGTTGATGGAGCAGGTCAATAAGACGTTAACGGATGCTGGTGTGGGCATCGTCCAGCCATTCAAGCACGACTGGGTGCAGAGCAGTATTATCGCCACTCTACCAGGCAAGAGCGAGAAAACGGTTGTTATTGGCGCGCATCAAGACAGCATCAATATGTTCCTACCATCCATCCTCGCGGCTCCTGGCGCAGACGATGACGGCTCCGGCACCGTAACGATTCTGGAGGCGCTTAGGGTCCTGCTCACGGACAAGAAGATTGCGCAAGGCAAGGCCGAGAACACTGTCGAGTTTCACTGGTACTCCGCCGAAGAGGGTGGTCTCCTCGGCTCCCAAGCCATCTTCAGCGAGTACTCCAGGCAAGGCCGGGACGTCAAAGCCATGCTCCAGCAGGACATGACTGGCTACACCCACGGCACGATCGAGGCTGGCGAGCCGGAGTCTGTGGGCGTCATCACTGACTACGTCGACCCTGGCCTCACGGACTTCATCAAGGAGGTCGTGACCTCGTATTGCACGATCCCGTACATCGAGACGAAGTGTGGATATGCTTGCTCTGACCATGCGAGCGCGAGTAAGGCTGGGTACCCGAGCGCGTTCGTGATTGAGAGCGATTTCAAGTACTCGGATCACAAGATCCATACAACGGAGGACAAGATTGAGTACCTCGACTTCAACCACATGCTGCAGCATGCGAGGTTGACTGTGGGACTGGCTTACGAGCTTGCGTTTGCGAAGTTTGACTGAGCAAGCAGGAATTATCTAGCACGTCTTGGTAGCTCACGATAGCTACCCATATAGCAATGAAGACCATGTATAGATATTTGGCCTCGACCACGATCGCGTAGGCAATGTTCCAGGATCTCGTGTCTGGCTTTTGCTGTCCAACTTCATCTCAAACACCGCCAGGTCATCGTGCAGCTCCCACAATCTTGTAACAGACTTTCCAAGCTGCTCTAGTGCCTGGGCTGACGGCGGCCAAGCTGGGCTTCGATGCAAGAAGAGTGGATGTTGGTTGTGCTTCAGTAGGATTGGCTTCTCTGGGCGAAACGAAGCAATTGTTTGGCAGTTAAACGTTCAGTATGAGTGATGATGTCCAAGTATAGGTTCAACAAACACAATGGGTTGTTTGTGTAGTCGAGCAAGAAGGCAATTGATTGGATACCAACGGCTTGTCCTTAGATCGGCAAGCGCGTCTCGCGTCGACCAGTTTAAGGCTTGCTGCTTCCCGGTTTTCGAGGACAGCACCTAGCACGGGTAGGTGCAGCACACTCCTTCTCGACATCGTCACTCCTTCCTTTCCTTCAATCGCTTTCACAACTTCGACGACCAGCGGTCTGTTCCCTAACCACACGTGGGGGAATATCGAGCGCTACCTGCGGTGATCCTAAGTTTGTGCTCCCCTGACAGCACATCAATCCCCCCGACCCGAGCAACAACACTCGCTACACCCACTCCAAAACCTCAACTGCTCAGTCATGACCACAAGACCTAAACCCACGGGGTCGGGCGACCGCGAGAAAGGTCAACCCGAACCATTGCAGCAAAGAGGCATGCACCTCTTCAAGCGCAAGAAAGCACATCCCAATGACACCAACAACACCGGCGGCAACCCCATGCAATACGAGACTGATGGCAGCCCCATGCAGCAGGAGAGTAAGATGGAGCGCGGCGAGGGCCAGCAAGTCAACCACAACGGCCACATAGTCCACAAACGTATCGAACCCGACGGCGAGAGCGGTCGCAGCTGGTTCCACCCTCTTCACTTCTTCCGCATCTGCTGGACGAGCTCGAACCATGTGTCGAAATATACGAACATTCTCTGGCCATTTACGATCGCGGCGATGGTATTGCACTTCCTTGACGCTTCAAAGCCGAAGGAGGAGCGGACACACTCGTTGTGGATCTTCATCACTGCTTATATCGGTATGGTACCTGCTGCGAATTTGGTGGGCTTCGCTGGCCAGGAACTGGCGAGGAAGATCCCGAAGGTGCTTGGTGTGATTCTCGAGACGACGTTCGGCAGCATCGTGGAGATCATTCTCTTTATGGTGCTGATCAAGGGTGGAGCCCAGAACGTGCAAGTCATTCAAGCTGCCATTCTGGGGTCGTTACTGGCCAATATGCTACTTTGTCTGGGTACGTTACAACTTCCCCTATCAATGTTCCACCCAGCTAACAACTACACAGGCACCTGCTTCTTCGTTGGCGGCATCTTCTACCCTCAGCAAACCTTCCACGAAGCTATCAGCGAAGTGGGTAGTAATCTTATGCTCGTCGCTGGCATGGGCCTCATCATCCCGACCGTCTACTACAACAGCCTGTACGGCCGGGACCTGATCATCACCGGACCACGTCTCATCACCGAGACCCTCCACATCTCGCGCGCCACCGCCATCGTCCTCTTTGTCGCCTTCCTCATGTATATCTGGTTCCAGAGTAGATCTCACCATAGTCTGTACGAGGACATACTCGAAGCCGACGAGGAACGCGACCACGACCGACACAAGGACCTTACCAAGGCCAAGCTCACTTTCACAGAGTCGGTAGTGGCGCTGCTCATCGCACTCACCTTCGTCTCGTTCATGGCCATCTTCTTGGTGCAGCAGATCGAGTACATCGTCACCAAACGAGGCGTCAGCGACCACTTCGTCGGCCTCATCCTCATCCCACTCGTCGAAAAAGCCAGCGAGCATCTCACCGCCGTCGACGAAGCCTACGACAACCAGATGAACTTTGCCCTCGCGCACGTTCTCGGCGCAAGCATCCAGACCGCGCTGCTCAACACTCCGCTCGTCGTCATCGTTGGCTGGGGCCTCAAGATCAACATGGGCTTGAACTTTGAGCTCTTCGACGCTGTCGTGTTGATCCTCGCTATCGTGGTAGTGGGCAACTTCCTTAGAGACGAGAAGTCGGACTACCTCGAGGGCGCGCTGTGTGTGATGGTCTACATTTTGATTGCTGTTACTGCGTGGTACTACCCAAATCCGCTAAAAGTGCAGGAGGAGATTGCGCATCTTGCGGAGGAGGCTGCACATGGCGGAGGCAAGCATGCTGCGAGGATGTTGTTTATGGGTTAAGGAGATGTGTGCATTTTTCAGGGGCGTTGAGCTCTGATTGCAGATATGAGGGTAACGGGCAAGGAAAGGAGCATGTGGGTGCGTAGCGAGTCCCAGCATTCTGCAGCGTCGGTGCTTGGGGGTGTTTTGTGTCGTTCACGGCGTGGGGATACCTGCGAAATGTTTGTAGTTCATCTACCTTTCTGAGGTGTTTTAACGGGTGTTATTATATGTCGAGGAAGGTACGAGGAGTGTGCTTCCAGTTCGGACAAGTGTCGCTCCTTTACCAGGTACCCACACCGACTATCGGCAAGCCCATGTGGATGCTTCGTTTGTTCTGGATCTTCGGCCATTGTGCTGCACGAGACTTCTGCGTCTGTCGCTGAATTGAAGAGCTACTGTCATCACTTCTCCGATGCCATGTTACCCCCTTCTTCTCTCGCATACCGATGCCGTGGTGCTGGTCGACACTATTGCTGTACAAGCGCAACCAGAGCCACGGACTGAGTACAAACGCAATCGGAACTGTGCAACCACGGTTGTGCTTGTCACGGCCTTTATGGTACGACAGCATGGCCATGAAAGCTACCTTGGCTCTGGAACGAACGACGCGTTTCCAACCTCGCGTTTAGACTTTCGAAGTGATGATGAGATGGCGCCGCCTCTCGAAGCTTTGGGCTCCACCAATCTCCTTCTCCGCTCGACCATGCTACCGGAGAATCACCGACCCCATGGGTTGCGTGGAGTGTGGATCACGTCGTTTCCTACACTTTGGACTACTAGAATCCGTGTATAACGTGTCGGTCTATCAGCCTCGGTCCTTACCGCTGGAAGTTCTTGAGACGGATGTTGATATTGCGCATCTCATGCCTGGCTGTAAGCGAGCACAAAGAGTCATCAACAGATTGATTGTCTACCAGCATCAATCTTGGAACTCGGCAATATGCCGGCTACATCGTCAGAAGGCTGGTTGCGGAGCACTGGCCTCTGCTAAGCACTCCGTACCCCAGTCGTCCCCGCAAAGATCAACGGCACGATCGCCAGGTGGTCTTAGTGCGGCATTAAAACTGACGCCTCCTCGTTTCCTTCCGTCCGTGAACCCCAAGATTCGCTGCGAAACAACTGGTCCACAGCGCCTGGACTGGGGAAAGTTACCCTTTTGCCTGTCGTCTGCGGACGCTATTTGTGTGCCATTGGGCCCGTGGTGAACGGCAAACCTAAGCTCCAGCGATCCGGAGAGCCGCTCGACCTGGTCGCATCTTGCAGGACGGCTCCCACCGGCCAATCAGAAGGCTGGGCAAACAGGACATGAGCCCAAATCTGGAAAGCTCGCGGAGGGATGGCAGCTCCCGAAACCAACGTCACTCGACGCGTTCGAGCGAGAGCTCTTGCGAATGGCGCGAGGGCCCATCTCCGGTCCACTTGATCAGAGCTTCATCGAAATGCGGTTTGGGTGCCCACGGGGTCTCGTGCGGAGCCGTGCACGAGAGGCCTGCTTGCTACAGAATAAGATACCATCTGCGCCCTGTTCCTGCTTCTCTCTGAGACCTATCTGCCCTTTCACCTGTCAAATCCTGTCCCCTTCCCATCGAGCTTCGAGACCGGGACCTGTGACAGTGTATACGTAGCAGAAACGACTCGAGTCAACCGTCTTCATAATGTCGGGCGAACATCACGGACAAGCAGGTGGCCCTCCCCTTGAGAAGGACTTCTCGAACGGTAAGCAATTTCACGATGCACAATGACGGCTAGATTCTAATGGTATATTCGAAGGCTACCACCTAGACAGCAACCACGACGCCGATGATGCGTTGAGGAAGATCCGCACGACGGGCAGCTTGTCCATCTCTCCAGAGCTCTTCGAGAAAATCTATCTCTCGCCTCAGAACAAGGTTGCTGGTGAGCTCCGCAAGACTGTCGGTAACCCAACGCCATTGTGAGTTCTCCGCCATCGATGAAATTGGACGCGTATTGATACATTACAGTGCTCTTGTCGGTTTCTTGCTTTCTCTCACGCCATTATCATGCGAGATCATGGGATGGCGAGGCGCGAGCGCAACCGGCGCTTCTGGTATCGGTGTCTACCTCGCTTTCGGTGGTATCCTGATGACTCTCGGCTCCATCGGTGAAGTATGACAGCCCTCAAGATCCCACGACTCCCAACGTATGCTAAACTTCACCAGTGGATTCTCGGCAACACCTTCCCATGCGTCGTCTTCGGCTCTTTCGGCTCTTTCTGGTTCGCCTTTGGCATCACCCTTATACCATCCACCGGTTCATACGGCGCCTTCTCACCAAATCCCAACAATCCAGCACTGGGTCTCGAGACTGCAGGATTCAACTCTGGATGGGGTACGTTTCACAAGAGCATTCGCACTATATCACACGCTAACGTGCTCCGCAGCATTCTTCCAGGTCTTCATGGGGGTCCTGTGCCTGGTCTACGCCATCTGCGCCCTGCGAACCAACTTGGTTCTGTTCCTGATCCTGTTCATGCTCGTGCCCACCTTCGGCTGTCTTGCTGGTGCTTACTGGCACCTCGCTCAAGGCAACGCTGCCGCAGCTGCCGCTCCTACTATTGCAGGAGGTGCTTGTGCGTTCGTCGTGTGCATGTTGGGCTGGTACATCTTTGCCGCCATCTTGCTTGCTGCCGTCGACTTCCCTCTCAGCCTCCCAGGTAAGCTACAATGAATGCTACTCTGGCTGGTCATTGCTAACACGACTTGCTCTAGTTGGCGATCTGTCCCACATCATCAAGGGCGCTAGCGAGAAGAAGAAGTCGCAGGATGATATGGCATGATGTTTATACCCTGGGTGGAAAATATTTGTACGCCAGACGGAAGCAGTCTATGATGGCTTGATACGTTTTAATGTACTCACTTGCATGCATTTGTGCAATTTTTCATCTCGTCCTTTCTCATCAGATCTCCACCGCCAGAATTGATGCTTCTTTCATTCATCAGGAACTGAATAGTCGACGACAACGAATCAATACTGGCATAGCTGCTCGCGAACGGATGCTCCAACACTATCCACACACCCTTCGACGCTGACCCGACCTTTATCGTCCGTTCTCACGGACGGCAGGTATCTTGAGTATCGGCGTGGGTTGTATCGACGACAGGTATGCAACAAGAAGACGGTTGGGAATCAAAGAGGCATGTTACGACAACTCGACGAAACACATTGATACACAAAGTCCTGGCTTACGAGAAACTTAGTGCTTCAATCCATCCTTGCGAATTCAATAGCCCATCGCTGCCTACTCGCCGCCCTCTAAAGGCAGGACTTCTGCAAGACACTCTACAGTCCGTCCTCGGCCTCGATCCTCCCTCCACTCGTGTCGTCCTTTTTGACCTTCTCCACCGGACCTCCTTCGTAGATTGGTTGGTGGTGGTTCCAGAACGGCTCAACACTCATCCCCTTCCCAGTGGCAATACCATGCAAATTGAACGGGTCCACGATCGTAGCAAGCCGGCTCCGCTTCTCAGCCTTCGAATATCCCGGTCCAATGCGTTCAGTCTTCCCGTCAATAGGATCGAGGAAGACCTTGCTGCTCCTTGGTAGGTACTTCCCAGGAGGAAAGACTGCGAGGATGATCACGAAGAGCGTGATATTCGCGATCTCGAAGACCCATAGGAACGCCTCATTCGTGGACACAACGCCGCAGTATCCGGGAGGACCCATGGGATTAGCGTGGCAGGCCGCTGCTTCGAATCCTTCGATCGTGCGCACGATACAGCGGACCAGGATCATGGTGCTGGTGATGTAGAGGGTGTAGCAGATGAGGCGGACGTTGCGAGGGAAGTTCTTCGCTTTGCGGCATTTGTACTCCACCGACGCCACGAGCGAGAAGAAGAAGATTTCGATGATGCACCTAAGGTGATGGGTAGAAGGATCAGCAGGTGGCTCAAACATCTGATCGATCCAAAGCAATAGCAAAGCGTTGCACTTTGTATCCCGGAGAAGCTATCTGCCCTTCGATTGGACTTACTGGACGATCAACGCGGCCTTCAAACACGCAAGTCCAGCTCTGACCTGGGCAGGTTTGCGACCGGACCCAGCACTGTTAGCGGCGCCGTTGGCGGTGAGTGTTTCCACGATGGCGCTGAGGAGGAGGAAAGTACTGATCACCCGCCCAGGATGTATGATGGAGTGGTAGGGCAGGTAAGACATCAGCCGGCCGAGGATAAAGTACTCCGCAGCTGCGTAGAGCGGAGGACCCATGAGGACGAGGACGAATTGGGCGATGAAGATGTTGACGCTTTGAGGTTGGGTCACGGATACGGCGCGGCAGACGAAACCAGAGATCCAGACTGTGGTGGCCTGTAATAAGGAACGATCAGCCGTCGTACAGTTGGTATGGGAGTATGGTGGAACGAGACCCAAGTCATTATCCCTCCAAATTTCTTCCAGTGGTACTTGAAGAACGACTGATATATCTGATATATCCCAATCACGGTAAGCAGCACAGCGAAAACGATCGGTGCAGCCTTGACCGGTTCATACGGGTACAACGACCAATCGTCGCCTCCGTTATTATCGTTCGCCATCTTCCTGTTTCCTTTGAGCTGTATAAGAGAAGTACGAAATCGTTCTCAAACAAAACCGGTGTACGAGAAGAAAGTGAACATTCCTCCTCCCTTACCTGGCGAACGTCCAAATATATACCTCCCCCACCCCTACCCTTTCCAGGCTCCCATACGCACCGCTATCGTGTGATCGGTCTCCTGAGTCAATGTTTTGGTATGCAGAACGCAAGCGTGGTAGTGTTTCCAGCTCGTCCCGCGCTCGTTCCTGTCCCATTCCTCGACCTCTCCTCCAATCAGCGCAGGCAAATGCAAGCAGGGTAAAGTCTTGGCCGAGCTTCCTTCCTCATGGGTGATTAGCGCTAATCCGAAGGCAGTGGCATTGTTCGAAAATCATTCTAAGGCTGTGTTTGAGCAACGATGGAAATTGACAGGAGTATGGTCGTGGAGGATGGACGCCTTGAAGCTTCCGATACGTCCGCTACGAACAACCAGGCTATGCATACTTTCCGTTCGACGCGACTATGCGTAGATCCCCATCGCCAACGCCTCGCTGTGGCAGTACTCAGCAACGACTTCAAGTGTTTATGTTCATCAAGGATTGAGAGAGCACTTGAAGACTTTGCTTCTCGCTATGTAGAACATGGCTATGCATATCCTCCATTCGATTCGAACCATGCGTGGTAGATCCCATCGCCAGCAACGCCTCGCTAACGCTCCCACAAGTTCCCGTTCAAAACCCATAGTCCAACACTGATCCTTTTCACTGTCGCCCACATTCAGTCTCGTATTCACCGACACCATCCCCGCACCCAGTACCGCACAACAATCACCTCATAGCCCTAACCACACTCCCAACCAACCCCTCCGCCCCACTCCTCGCCCCCCCGTCCAGATCCCCCGTCCTCAACAACGCAGCCGCACAATCCGAAACCACACTCATATTCTCCTCGCTCCCAAACGGCACCCTCTCCCCCCTCCGCTCACTCTCCTCAAACCACGACTGCATCAGATAAACCATCTGGCCCGCTAACACCCTGCGCTTGCCGCCGACAAACGGGTGCTCGTTGCCGTAGTACATCTGCTCCATCACAGGCAATAACGTCTCGTGCGGGATCTCAAGCGCGAGGAAAAGATCCAGGACCCAGCTGGAGGGAGGCTTCTGGTCGTGCGCAGCCATCGCATAGCGTTCGAGCATTGGTAAGAGGATTTGGATCGGGAACGTGGCATCGCTTACGTTAAGACGACGGCCGAGTTCGCGGACTTTTTCGCCGACGGTCTCCCAGGATAGGGCGGAGCGGCCGTAGAGAGCTTGCGATTGGTCGTCGGTTTGGTCGATGAGGTTTTGCCAGGTGGCTTTGATGTCGGCCGGGTTGCGGTGGTCGGCGACCTGGTAAATGAGGATGCAAATGTCGTAGTAGCTGGCTTGGTCGGCGTATTGGTTGAAGAGCTCGTCGATGGGGAGGATGATGCCGTTGAGGCTGCTGATGACTTCGTCGCGGCGGGGGCCGGTGAGGCGGGGTTCGGACTTCATGCGTTGCAGGATGTCGTCTTGGATGTTGGCGACGTCGAGAAGGTCTGAGATCTCGCGGAGGAGTTGTTGTTTGCTTTGCCGGGGTTCCATGAGGGTGGTTTGGCGGGTGCTGGCGTTCGTACGTGCGCGGCTGAGGTACTCGATGCGCTCTTCGAGACTGAGCTCGAAGTAGCCTCGAGCAAGATCCAGTTGTACTGATGCAGCCTGCAGATAGTCGTTGTGGTGTGCATAGTATCGCCAGAGCAAGTCAGCGTGCCCGCGGTCCTCCTGCGAGCGGCGCTGAAGGTAGTCGATGACATATGGAGTGTCAATCTCAAGCAAGCGGTCGGCGTGACCGATTTCGATGTACCAGTCGTACAGGCAGGTCTGGAAAACAGCATCGTCGGACCTGTTGATAATGTCGTAGGCCTCATTACGTCTCTTTGCCGCAACAGTGTATTGCCCGTCCATCTTCTCAGGCGAGGCGTGTGTTTCATCATCAAGCTTCACAATTGTCGCAAACACCAATCCATAACAGCTTTGGCGGCTCTCGAACGCCTCTTTCCGTGCATCGTTGTCGGGCTTGCCGTCTTTCAGCCAGCCCGCAGCACGCTTCGCTCGGTCTCTCTCGCCAGCTACCACTAGACACAGCTGGATAGCGCCCGCGTAGAAAGCCATGCCCACATACTGCTCGACGGCCCACTTGAGATGCTCGTCGCTCAGACTCGGCGCAACCCTCTGGAAGAGGCGTTGGCTCTCGTTGAGAAGCACTCTGCCAGTCTCGCTCTGACCTCCAGCCTCCGATGCACGCTTGACCTGCTCCTGAGCCTTGAAGATGACAACATCATCTGCACTACAGAAGCTGCCGCACTTTCGTCTCAGCGCCTCCGCAACAGTGTCAACGTTGCTACCGTTGGCAATGTTGAGGTTGACAATCGCTTTGACAAGTTCTTTAGCCAGCTCCCGACCAGCATTCGAGACGAACAGTGATTCATAGGTGAGTTCCTTCGCTCTCTTCCGCGACTCGTCACCAAGGCCAGCAAGGATGTCCTCGACTTTATTCTCGAAGAGGTTGAGCACGAAGGAGATACCTTCGACCATCCGTGGTACGAGCTTCATCATGCTGTCCATGTGCTTCGCCTCGCCCTGATTGGCAAGTTCAGCTTGTCGTGATAGCCCTCGAGTCGCAGCTTGTGGACCTTTGAGTCCATTGATGAAGGTTTTGTTGGCGTCTAGAAAATCGTAGAGCTTGGTGAGCGCTTCCTGAACATCGCGAAGCTTCTGCTTGTCCACGGTCGAGACAAGAGTAGTAGGTTGACCAGGGCTGACGACCTCGTTTATGATCGGCTTTCTCCAGATCGATCGCACAAGGCGTGAGATATAGAGTGCCATGCCAACGCATCGCGGGCTTGGTCGTACATTGTCGACTGGGTTGGCATTGTTGCCGGTGATTGCGTTGGCGTTGAACTCTGGATCGCCTCCGTACTCTGTGAAAGCTTTCCTCGCACCCTCTCTGACTTCAGGGTCCGTAATACTGGTGAGGCGCGAATCTGATGCCACGTCGATACCCTGACCACATGCGACTGCTAGAGCTGTTGCTGCCATCTCATCCCGACCATACTTCGAGATGAAACGCTTAATTTCACCTTCGAGGCCTTCGTCGGCTGAGCGATACTTCATCATGGCGGCGAACATGTCTACCAGTCGTCTCCTTCGGATCATCTGGATGGCTGAGGAGGTGACGATGGCGATCTCTGTGCTCGGCTCGTCGAACTGCGTCGCAAGCTCGTTGCCGTATCCCAGAGGTACACTCGTGGCACCATAGCTTCCTGATTTCGTGTCGACCATGCGATAGAAGTTGCCAGGCAGGTCAATGAACATGCCGAACTCCGGAAAGCGGCGACTCATCTGAGACGCTTCGTACGAGTTTTTAATACGTCCGACGTCGATCGCAGAGCAGAAGATCCTGTCTTGACGGTCGTTGCTACCCGGTAAATGCGCCAGAAAATTGCCTGGTGGGTAGCGATCGCCGGCATCGGTGTCTTTGAGGAGTTGTGAGTTGAGATCGATGTTACCTGCCTGGGAACCATATTGAGTGACAGCGTTCTGCCCCGGCTGGGATGGAGAGCCTGCAGGAGGCTGCGCGTTCGGGTCTGAAGGTGGGAAGCGCACATGCAAGATCTGCATGCTGTTGGGCGGATCACGTCCGGTGGCGCCGTACCAGTTACCTCTGGTTAAGGACAGGTACAGTCTGCAGCCTGTTGTGGTTGTTGCCATGATGCTGATCCTGCTAGCCTCGGTGGCTGGAATGGCAGAGAGAGATGCAATCTTGCATTGCTCGAGGAGCTCTGAGCGGCCGGGCATCATGTGTGAGAGGTTTTGTCGTAGAGCCTGTATCGATCTTGATATGGCGCAGCTTAGCTCAGACTGGATGCGCCAGACCTTGATCTCATCCTTGTTGCTCAGCGAGTAGAGTAGTTCTCTGGAATCGTCAACCACCATTTGCTTGATCCGAGTTTCTGCTTGCGCTGCGCTGAAGTATTTGGCCATTGCCCTCGTGTTGTCGCCTAACAACGAGTACTGCGTTTTGGTGTGACATATGCGAGTGGTTCTGCTGGTGAACCAGCCGTCGTCCTGCTGGTACCGGAACTCGTAGATGTCTTCGGACTTGCTTCCCACGAAGAAAATCCTGCCTGCCTTTGTTGAGACGACATGGTCGATAGACAAGCCGCGTACCGGTATCACCATCTTTGTGTTGTAAAGCTGAATGGCCTTCTGCCCTGATGCTGCTGTCTGCGTAGCGACTCCAAGTAACTGCATGTCGGTGGTCGTTGTGAGGATGATGAGGTGAGCAATCTCCTTGATGAAGACGCCAGCTTGAGGCGCGGCGAGATTGACGGAGTTGATCGTGTGCTGCTGCTCCTCATAGCCGATGATCTCAGGGTTCGGCAGGGTGTAGTCCCAGAGGTACAGGCAGTTGTCGAGAGCAGCCCAAGCATGGCCGATGGCTGGAAAGACGCCCATCTGCATAGTCAGGCCGGAGTGATTCGCTTGGTCGAGCAGTTTGGCAGGCAGCTCGTACTGGCCGAGCTTCTGATATGGCATGCATGCTGGATTCGTTGCCATCTCATATTCCCCGCTGATGCCCTGCGTCACGTAGCTCTCGAGATCTGGAAACCGCTCCTCTCCCGCCAGTGTGTCGTTGATCTTTCTCGCCGCGAGCTCGATGGGCTCTACATTGTGGCTTGTGATGGTTGTATTGCTGTTCGGGTCTGCTGGCGCAGGGTTGGGATTTTGTCGCAGAGATGCCGCATTTGCTGCGAATATCGTCGGCGCTGGGGCTGGAGTTGCTGTGAAAGCGCCTGGTAAAGGGCGCTGAGGCGTCATCGGACCTGCGACGGTCGCCATGTTGGGGGAAGTGGTGGGAGAGCAGATGGGTGCTATCGAGAGGTATTGAAGAGGTTGACGAAGATGTCGGCGCTCTCGTGGTGCATTACAGTTGTCGCATGCGATGAAAGTTGTGTCTTGTGAATTGTCGAGATCAAACGGAGGACTGAGAATATTCGAAAGTGAAGTCGTCTCGAGAGGCTGGGAGCTATTGTCGACCAAGCACAATAGATTTTGTCGTCAACTTCACTTCACGAAGCGCGTCCAAATCTTGCGCACGGACCCTACTTTTGGTACCTGCAGCTTCAATAGCTCGACCATCAAGAAACATTGTCCCAGACCCGACCAAAACTGGAAGGATGAAGAATACAACAGTCATGAGCGCACTATCACGGACTTCTCGAACACTAAGAACAGGTTGGATATGCCCACAATGCCGCCACTACGCAACACCCTCCCCAACCAGCCTCCCAGCACCTCCCCTACTCCTCAAGATCCGGAACGACCTCAAGACTGCCATGAAAGAAAAGGACAAGAATCGACTTAACGTCTTGCGAGGGCTATTATCAGAAGTCACCAACTCCGCGAAGACCAATAGCCCCATCAAAACGGACATGCAACTCCTCTCCTTACTACGGAAGAGGGCAGCATCAGCGAAGCACGCGAGCAGCGAGTTCAAGTCTGCTGGCAGGGAAGATCTGGTAGAGGCGGAAGAGGGGCAGGCGAAGGTGCTGGAGGAGTATGCGGGTGGTGTGGAGATGATGTCGAGTGAGGACATCAGGGAGGCTGTTGTCAAGACGGTTGATGAGGTGAAGGGACTGTCGAGTGGGAAGGTCAATATGGGCGATGTTCTGAAGAAACTGCTCGGACCTGGTGGTCATTTGGAAGGCAAGCCAGTGGAAAGAGCGGAAGTTGCGAGAATTGTGAAGGAGGTGTTGGCAGCGCCTTGATCGACGGAGCGACAACATGCTGAAATATCTGGAATCGAGTCCGGACAGGAACTATCTGCGTACCATCTGGAGACCTCCTCACGAAGCTTCCCAACAGCGAGCCGTAAAAGTCCTATCGTGGCGACCTTGGGCTTGCTGAGCTCAGGTACTGCGCTCCACGGTGTAAGAAGTACCACCTCTGCACACGACCAGCGAGATCCGAAAACGTGAACGGTCATCCAGACTTCTATTACCCATGGAAGCCGACAGGTTGGCAATTTGATCTGTACGAAGACACGGATCAGGACCAATTGGCGACTAGTCAGCAGCAAAGATCGTACGACTCCACCGCACATGCAGCGATGCGCCCTCGGGCCACACTACATACCCAGCTCTCAGTCAACCATGGCGGAAATGTAATCCACTGTATACTATCATGTACAATAGATAGAGAGAAGCATAACCTCTTCACTCCGTTTCTTCCACCACCAACAGTCTGCCAAGCCTCCCAGCATCGCTTCGCGTACATCTCGCGTCTTGAACCTCAGCTCTTCAACTCAAGCGCCCACGTACAGTAAAACTTCCATACACCATTGAATCCCCAAGACTCCAAGCCCAGGACTGACCAAGATGGCATCAATCCTCACCCGCAAACGCGACCTCCTCTACCTAATCTTCTTCTCAATCCACCTTCCAGTAATGTTCTGTAAGACGAGCCGCACCCATCTATACCCCACAAAACCGCTTGGTTTACACTAACAACCCACCATAGTCGTCGACCTCTACCCCCTCTGGCCCGCCCAAATCCGACCAGCCTTCATGCACGACCTCCGCACCTTCTACATCGCCACCTACCACGACCGGCTCTTCATCTCCCCGCCGAGCTGGTTCAAGATGTACATGTACATGGAGCTGCTGTATCATGTTCCGTTGAGTGTTTGGGCTATTGGGGGGTTGTTGAGGGGTGAGTGATTTTTTAACGAGCAGATTGTGATTTGTGGATGGGGGAGCTGATGTGTGTGTGTGTGACAGATGACCCCAAGGTACCTATTCATCTGCTTGGCTTCGCGGCGTCGACAGTGATTACGACGAGTACGTGTGTTGCGGATTATTTGGGCTGGACGGAGTATAGTGGGGCGGAGAAGTTGGAGTTGGGGAAGCTTTATGTGCCGTATTTGGCTTTGTGTAAGTCTTGTTGAAGGGAACGAGACTTGTGAGTTCTTCTGCTAACGAAAGGCAGGTGGGTTTATGTGTGTGGACATGTACGGCAGACTTTCAGCTGCGTTGGAACGAGGACAGGGGAGGGGGCAGAAGAAGGTCAACTAGGTCTGGCCTCCAGCATGTCCTCCTGTTAGCAGCTTCATGTACCACACCTCTCACTGCCGATATGGCACCTCTCTTTCGTCGACCCTACTTCATATCCGCCTTATGAGGACAATGCAAGGGCGGCTGAAGCAAAAGAGTATTCGATCGCTCCAGGATTCGAACCCGGGTCTCTCAAGACGGCGTCACCTCGACACACATCAACGACGACGCCCGCCGTGCCGTTCAGACCGTCGTCAACCAAGTAACATCGATAGTCAACAGCAGTCCGAACCGCACTCGTGACATCCTCGTTGATATGGTGCCAGAGCAGCATCGAGAGCGTCGTACCGTTAGACCAAGCGATCTATAAGACTTGAGCATGGATGTGATACTGATATATGTAGGTACACGCCGGTATGACCGAAGCTCTGCCGTCCTTTAGATTCTCGTCATGCACCATACAAAAGGGTAGTGTGGATGAAAACGGTGCCTGACACGATGAACAAGGTCTCGTGACATTCATGGCACTCCGAATGATGCGTCAGGCATCCTTGCTAACTATCACGCTCCAGCCAAGCTACTATCGTTGGTAGGAGGCCTTCGTAGCTGTGACCAACACCAGGGACGACTCTTAAAAGCGCATCAATACCGTGCTCGGCCCAACTCTGGTGCAGCTCTTTCAAAGTCTGAACATGAGATTGAACAGCCGCGCGGTCTGTCCCGGTATGCGTTGGCATTTTTCTCATCGCACCATCCAGCCATTTCTTCAGCTCGACCTGTTCGCGGTGGCGAGGATTGCTCTCATTGTCATCTTCGCCTACAATAAGCAGGAAGTCGCCAATTTGCTTGATTCTGTCGAGATCCATCGTTCGTCCGCCAAACACGTCCTCGACGTCCGCTGTCCCGTACGGCCAAGGCTTATCCACAATATTCGTCGTTGACCCAGGAGCCGTGACACACACCCTCTGCAACCTCTCCGGGTGGATGTACATGAATCGATGCGCGAACTGCCCACCACCAGAACAACCAATCAAAGTAAATTTGTCGGTATTGACGCCTGGCCAAACCTCCCGAACCTCGTCTACAATATCCAGCAGAACCTGGTCCGATTTCAAAGTTTTGCTCCGCAGCTTCTTGTACGAGTCCAGATCTAGCGGTCCATCTACTCCCGCAGGAAACAGTGGGGCGAGGATAGCACAATCATGTTCATTGGCATAATCGACAAGGGAGTCTCTGCAACGTGTAGCTTCGCGGCGAGTACCGTGAATGTTGACGATGAGTGGGAGGCGGTCCGATGGTCGCAAGGTTCCTTCCTGCAGGGCTTGGTGCGCCGCACTGTACTGTCGCTGCGGAATATAGAGAGTGTACGAGATCCTTGGGTCTGACTTGCAGGCTCGGAAGGGGACTTTGCCTACGAGGTATGCGACCTCGAGGAACCGGGCAGGCAGTGATGCTCGAAGTTTGTTGGTTGCTTTGTCCATGATGAATGAATCGCTCGGTGGGTCGAGTGTCTCGACAAGAAGCGATTACTTACTTCGCCTACCTTTTGTACAATTCTGCAAGCATACCCTATGCATGTAGCATCGGTAGTCGGTCAAAGTATGCCGATAGCAGCGCTCACGATGCTTCACACTACTGCATGCGTCGTACTCTGCTGTACGATCTGTCTCATCGCATTACCATACTCTGCCATATGACCATACTCTACCATGAAGGCCTTTGCGTCGAGCACCTACATGTAGACACTAGGATCCAGATGAACGAAGATCGGAGAAATCGAAGAGCGGCCAAGAGTTGACCTCGATTTAGCCGGTGGTGTTCCATCGTCACTGCCCACATCCTCCTTGTCGTCCGGCAAATGGAGGACATCTCGGCAACGGACATATGAAGTCTTTGCCTCCGTAGAAACCCGATCAACTACTTCTTTAACCCTTGAGTGTGTATGGACTGGATCTTGTTCACTAGACCGAACCGAAGAAACTGAACATCATCCCGAAACACGACCAAAGTAAACAGAACTTCCCAATATGGCGTCCAAACCGATCATCGGCTTTGCTGGGCTAGGAGCAATGGGGGGAGGTATGGCAACGAACCTGGTGAAGGAAGGCTTTACTGTCTATGGATTCGACGTCTACCAGCCGCTTGTTGACAAGTTCGTGGAAGCTGGTGGCAAACCAGCAAAGACGCCAAAGGAAGCCGCATCTCAAGCAGATTTCTTTGTATCGATGGTGGCCAATGGTGCTCAGAATTCTAGTCTACTGTTCGAAGGTGACGACGCAGTCGTCCGTGGGCTGGGGAAAGGCAAGACGTTCATCCTCTGCTCGACAACGCCGACCACTTTCCCGCAGGAGATTCGAACGAGATTGGACAAGGAGTCTAATCGATCAGACGTCAAGTTCCTCGACTGTCCCGTGTCAGGGGGCACGATTAGAGCAGCGAACGGTACTCTGTCGATCTTCTCATCTGGACCAGATGCCGATCTAGACGCTGCAAAGGACGTCCTCGAGTGCATGTCTGGTAACCTTTATAGAATGGGCGACATCACCAACGGAACCAAGACCAAGACGATCCACCAGCTGCTAGCAGCGACCAACATCATCTCAGCATCAGAAGCGATGGGTCTTGCCGCAACCGTCGGACTCAATACAAAAGCCGTTATGGACCAAGTCAATGGATCGGACGCAGCAAGCTTCATGTTCGAGAACAGGGCGCCTCATATGATCAACGACGACTGGTCTGCATTGTCCGCGCTTGGAATCATCCTGAAAGACACCACAATCGTCACGGACGCCGCACGGGAAGCTCAATTCCCATCTCCTCTGGCCAATACAGCGCATTTCACCTACCTGCAAGGCGTGCACGCTGGCCTGCTAAAGGAAGACGACGCCAAACTCGTACAGCTCTACATACCGAAATCGCAAGGCGACCTAGTAGCGCAGATGTCAAAGGCCGACGTAAAGATGACAGCCTCACACAAAGTCTCGAAAGACACGATCGTCGACTTGCTCGCCGGCATCCACCTCGCTGCGTCAGTCGAGGGCATGGCATTCTGCAAAGCCCTTGGACAAGACCGCAAAATAATGTACGAGATCATTTCGAAAGCTGCGGGCTGGAACGCCATGTTCACGAAGTGCATGCCCGCGATGCTGGAGAAGGACGAGTGGACGCTGGCCGAATGCGCAGAAGCGCCAGAAGTCGCGAAGAAGCTGTCAGAAGCGGTTGAGAGGTGTCGAGCAATCCAGTACCCGTGCCCGATGGCGTCTGCAGCGTTGCAGCAATTCGCATTCGCCGCGCTAGCATCGAAGACGGTTGAAAATACGAGCCGTGATAGTCGTTGAGATTGAAAGCAGGGTTCTAAAGCTTGTATCAACACGTTCATGCTCAGATATCTTACAAAGTTTTATCTGCTTTTGTCTCCTTTTGATTTCGCTCCACTTCCCTTAGCAGCCCCGTTTAGACCCCCATTGCTATGTACAGCGCCGGTGGAAACTGGTCCACCGTCGAACCTCACCCCGCGAACGAACGTCTCGCTCAGTGCTTCCAGCACCGCCACGAAGATGCAAAGACCACTCGCGATAACAAACATGCTGATGCTCTCGCCGATGTCGAGCCATGAGCCTTCGTCTCGAACTTCCCAGAAAAAGCGCAGCGTAAGGTAGTCTCCGATACCTGCGACACCGGGATCAGTACGGTTATGCGGGTTGGAAGGAAGCCGAGACATACCCATAACGACAGCGAACAAACTGCCACCACGTAATTTCAAACGATTCGTAAGTATGCCCAAGTTCGCCGAGACCAATGCAAAGGGCGCCAGGAGCTTCAGGAGTAGAAGAGCGCCTTGGCTGAAAGGGTCAAAAACTGGTATGAGTCGGTAGACCGCATCCAGCGAAAAAGAAGAAACGGATGCGATGTTGCCCGTGCTGAAGAACGCCGACTGAAGCAAGAACAGGAAGAAAAGGCATATGCGGGCATCCGACAGCGTCAGTGCTCGGAAGTCACCGCTCTGCAACGCTGCCTCGCGATGTTTGGCAGCGGCAATGGCAGGCTTCAAAGGATTTTGCAGCTCCGACGCAAGCGGCTGGCCGTTGGGTGTTGGATTTGAAGTAGAAGCAGCTTGGGAAATTCGGTTCTCAAGGCGGACCCAAGAGACCAGTGTGGTGGCAATCGCGAAGTAGAAAAGGCCCTCGTACGAGATGGTGAGTATGATGAAGAGAGGTCCGAAGGCGAGGAAGATGATGACCAGGCGATGGAGGTAGTTGTCGTTGGGGCTAAAGGCGTGGAGGAATGGTACGACCAAGGATGCAACTGGACCTAGTCAGCATCGTGATCACGTCGAAGCTCTCGGGGAAAAGTCGACTTACCGAGAGTGACCCAGCCTACCACTTGCGTCCCAAGCGGAAGACCTTGCTTTGCTTGTAGAGACGTCACGCTTGATCTCGTCACGACCATAGCGAGAGCGACAAGTCCGACCTAGCCATATGATTAGTATGACTCTGACGGGGTGCCCATCCAAAAACTCACCTGCACACCGATAAGAGCTCTCGACAGCCCATCGGCTTTGTTTGCACCCATGCCCTCCCTCGCTGGTGCTGCTTGAACAAGCAAGCTCTTCTCAAACACAATATACAGTACTCCAATCAGTAGGATGAGAGATCCTCCCAGCAAGATAAGATTCGAGTCCTCGACCTTATTTGCAGGTAGCAGCGTAAACACACTCATAGCCGTACAGCTCAGCGCCCACGTCAGACAAAGCGTCCAGTTCTTTCGCACAAAAGCCATCCCGTAAAATGCTGGCCACGTCACAGCGAGCAGATATGCGATGGTGTATATCTCGCGGTGATAGTAGCTCTGCACCATGACTTCCAGTATCCCAATATAGGCGAGCAGGTTCAGGAGAAGCTTGACTGCATCCTGCTTGCTGAGCTTGCTGGACAGCTTGTTTTTGGCCTCGACGAGTGCCCTCCTTCGCACAAAGACTTCTTCCCAAAACATTACTGGGAATATGCCGTATGCGTAGTAGGTCGGTGGCGATGACGAGACGAACAGGTAGCTGTACAGGGCCACTAGCACGGATCCGAAGGCGATGATGGAGATTGTCGATCGTGATGCTTCGACTTTGCCGTCTAGCATGTATGCATCAACTGCTGTGGTGAAGGCGAACGCGATCCAGCCAACGTAACCAAGTGTCACCAGAGCCCTCAAAAACAGCCAGTCGTAGGTCTGCAAGTACCTAAGACCTTGCAGACCAAGCTTGATTAGATTGTGAGACATCACGATAGCCTCGATGTACTGGCCGTCTCCAATAGCTTTTTCGATAATCTCGAGGCGGTGCTCTGTAGAATGCTCGGCATCGGCGAAGCCAGCGTACGGCTTGTAATGTACAACCGTCTCCATCTTATGCGCTTCCTTGACACGATACATCTCCAGAATTTGCCGCGCGTTAACGAGCAGTGCCCTGGCCTTCTCCTTGTCGCTGGTCGCCAGGTAGGGCAGTGGAAGCTCTCCAACAGAGTTGACTGGAAACTGGAGGCCGGCCAGGTAAGCCATCAGAGCTGCGACGTCAGCCTGGGCCACGTCATGCCGCTGAACATGATCGAGATGCCAGTCGTTGGAAAACTTGTCTTCGTGACCAGGTGCGATGCCGTTTCGTACAGTGACCGGCTTTGCGACCCCTGATCCCCATGCGATCAAGGGCGTTCTTGTGTTGTCCGGGTGACCATCCCCGTGGCTACCCCAATCACTCATGCCGTGGTCTGCTGTAAATACATATGCCGTCTCTCCATCGTCGTAGAAGTCATCTATCAGCTCCGTGATTTCTTGTACACCCTTGTCTACCAGCTGAATATTCTGCAAGTACTCTTTCGAATACGGCCGATACGCATGGCCCGTTGTGTCCAGTCCAAGGAGATGCAGGAAGAAGACAATCTTGTCCTTTCTCAGCTTTGCATTCAGCTCCGCATCCGTCTCAGCATCCTTGAACAGCTGCTTGACTCGATCAAAGACCCATATGTCCAGCTCCAGAGCGTCCTTGCTGAAGTCCTCGAACTCATGCCCATATGTGGCATCCTCCACTCGACCTGGCACTGCTCCGGTGGAAAACATGGGCAGAATGTCGGGACTTCCCCAAGACCACGTATGACTGCTCCTGTTGAATACACTGTCGAAGTTGACCGGATTCAGCTTCCAGCCCGTCATCACCGCAGATACATCCTCGTACAGGCCTGCGATCATTGCTACATGCCCAGGCCTTGACTCGGTGGGCACACGAGTGTGAGAGACTCCGAAGGTGCCATGTTCCAGTACTCTTGATCGAAGGAAAGGCGCCAACGGGGCTGGCTCTTGCGTGGATACATCATGTGAGGATGCTGAAGGGTCTGGAAAGTATTGGAACGTTTTATCGGCGCGGAGACCGTCTCCTGCACATATGTGATCAACAATGATATTTGTGGTATGTTCTGTATAGCTCCATACCGACATATAGTACCAACCTCTTAGCAGGCGCTTTTGCAACCTCCACCCGAAATGCCTCCATCCCACTGACGATCGGACTGACGAAGTAGACGTCGAAGATTGACATGCTGTAGATCATGTGGAACACGACAGCAATGGCCAAGAAGGCCAGCCGACCTATTCGCGCCATTGTGGATGTCCTGTGTTTGTGTCTACATCCGAGTCGACAACAGGAGGTTGAAGTCTGTCGAACGCGCTTCCCCAGAAAACGTGCCATCAGGGTCCATTGAATGGGCTCGCTAAGATGCCCGAAAGGAGATTGAGCTCCGCCTGCATAATATTTTGTGCTCGTGTTGTCTCGACGAATATCTCTCCAGCTTCTCCCCGTACCTTATCCCGCCGCTCTTCCATAGTATTCACTAACTGGCGATTCTCCAGCATGGATGTTCACCCCGACCTATTGCTGCCTGACAGAATACCAGAAATGGAGCGCCACCACTCCAAGCCCTCGCAAGTCTTGCCGTTCGCGTTATATGCTCTATGCGCCTTGAGCGACGAGGAATTGGCGGCCTGTCGACAACAATGCGTAGCAGATATCGACTGCGACGACAACATTGTCCAACTGGCACCCAAGGCGGTGTTCAAAGACCAATCGCTGCGCATAATCGTGGAGTATCATGTCGAGTTGGGCTTTGGGGGACAGTTCGATGGGAAGTTCTTCATCGTAGTCGTGCATCCCAGCTCGTATACGGTGTTGGTGGTCGCTCTGGATGACGATGAACTCCAATGCAAGCCGGATCTACTATGGAGCAAGATTGGCAAGTCAGGCCTTGTAGCAGCCAACCTAGGCATCGGCATCATCATGTGGGACGAAGCAAAGGACCATTCAATGCATAAGATTTATGCATGCACTTGTAACCTCGACGTCACATTCAATGACTTCAACCTCACATCGTTCGACTTCCATCAACAATCATATTAATCGCCGATATTTCAACAACACCAGAGAAGCGACAGAGTTATGGCCCTCCGTACCCTCGGTCCCAAGGCCGCAGCGGCACTGGACGAAGAACTAATGTCCACCGGCGCCTTCTCAATCGATCAACTCATGGAACTCGCGGGCCTCGCTGTCTCCCAAACTATGTACGCCCTCTCACCACCCAGCAAATCTCCCAACATCCTCGTGGCCTGCGGACCCGGTAACAACGGTGGCGATGGACTAGTTGCAGCTCGACATCTGCATTACTTCGGCTACAAACCAACGATGTACTTCCCGAAGCAGTCAAAGAACGAACTGTTTGGCCGATTGCGGACACAGCTGGAGCAACTGAAAGTGCCATTCACCGATGACTTCGTCGGCACAGCGAAACGGAGTGATTGGATCATCGATGCGATCTTCGGGTTTTCGTTCTCGGGCGAGGTGAGGGAGCCGTTTCCTGGCGTGATCAAGGCGCTGGCGGAGAGTAAAGTACCTGTGCTTGCCGTTGATGCGCCGTCGAGCTGGAATATTGAGACTGGGCCGCCGGACGACGGGCCAGGAAAAGATTATAATCCTGATGCCTTGATATCGTTGACAGCGCCGAAGCCGCTGGTGAAGTGGTTCAAGGGACGGCATTTCGTGGGTGGCAGGTTCGTGGGCGAGGATATTGCGGAGAAGTATGGGTTCGACGTGCCACCGTACAAGGGGAGCGATCAGACTGTGGAGATAGGGAGTCAGGGCGAGAAGTTGTAAGATACCATTGTTTCTAATTGGTGTCACCGGAATGTACAGATTCAACAACGTCTGCATCTGACCGTCAATAACATACAGATTGGCCGTCTCTCCGCCACGCGAGCGCACCAACGTCCTTGTCGTAACCTACCGCTACACTCGCGAACCTATTGCACCCCTTCCGGCATCGTCCACTGTGCCATGAAGCGCCTGTTAGCCATCGCGATATGTCTTCCAATCTCCTCGTTGTAAGCCTTTGCCAGCGCTAGTCCTTCCTCAACTTCTGCCGAGTTTGCACAAGAGACTTGTCCTTTGGGCTGTGGCGGCATCTCTGGGTGGAAATGACGAGAGCCAGCGTGGTCTGGATCACAGCTCTGCTCCATCGCCGCCATGTTGGTCCTTCACTTGCTCGCTAGATCGCCCGCTTGCTCCGCGCCTACAGAAGCAAAGAAGCCGTCGGCATCTGCAGCGACCACGCTACCATCGTCTCGTGCAGTGACGAAAGCGTAGCGCACCCGCGCCGGGGTCCAGGGCTTTGCTCTCTTCTCATCGTTAAAGCGAAACTCCTCGCATTCGTGCAAGACGTAGAGACTCCATGAGCCAGGTGTCACTTTTTTGATCGTCGGTGCGTGGTGGACGCTGCAGGTGAAGAATGTCTTCCAGCTGAGGTAGAGCTCGGCAGGCAGAGGGGAAATGCGGTTGCCATTTTCTTGTGCAGAGTAGCGTCAGTTACTGTCATCTCATTGAGGCAACTATTTCAATAATGTACGAACCGAGAGCGCAGAAATCACTGCTAAGCCCATCCCCGTAGTACCTTTGCCGTATGACTGGCTCATCAAGGCCCCAGAGTTGACTGCGACGAGAGAGCTGAGCAGCCGTGAGAGCCGGATGCATACTTCGGGAGCGTTAAGCATCGCATCTCGAAGGGGCAGGACGAAAACGTCTGGGGCACCATAGTTAGATCGCTCCTGTACACCGCCAAAGTTCGCTTTCGTGCCTCCCAAGTGGGCTAGCCTGGCCCACTGGATACCGTCGTCTTGTAGTCTAGGAAGTGAGGCTCTGAAGCCTTGGCGAACGTAGACAATTTGAGATAGTGGAAGCTTGTGCCCGCACCGCATGGGAAACGCGATGGGTTGAGGGAAGGCTCGAGTTTGACCATAGAAGAATCTTGGCCTGCGCTGGCGGCACAAATAGGATCGAGAGCACGTTTGTACAGAGCTGGGCAGCTAAAGCTCTGTACATGCGCCGTCCTGACGATGTCGAGGAGCTCTTCGAGAGTAATGGCCGGCGTTTCTCCGAGATTGAGCTCGGAGACTTGGATTATGCTGAGTGCTTGACTGAGATTATCTGTAGTAAGATCTTCAATATCTGGTAGAACGAGAGTCGCAGGGCATCTGATGCTGTTATTTTGGGTTTACAGGCCTTTCGACACACTGAGAAGCTCGGTTGGGCGGAGGTCGAAGAACGACGAGAGATCGACTACCTCGCAGTCGGCGAAGGCTTTTACCAGAATGTTCTCGCGTACCTGTAGCGGAACTAGTGACGGCTGTGTCTGTATTCTGGCTCTTAGTGTCGAGAGAAAGTCGGGAAGCTGTTCGGCGTGTTGCATCCAGGTCGATTCGTTGAGATCGGTCTGCAAGGCTTCCTCGATCACACGCGACAAAGACAGCTCCCTCAAAGTAGACGAGACGTCCACCGCCTCTTCGTCACCGGCCTTGTCGTCGTACTCGCAAGTCCATTCCGCGTCCGGCCACAAGCTCTTGATAGCGTCAAGCCGGAGTTTCGGGAGTTTGTCGCACGTCTCAACACAATCATAATCTAGGCATCCATAGGGAACAGCGTAACTTTGTGGTCGCAGTAGAGTAAGCCCGGGAACGGATGTCTCACTGTCGTCCTCGGCTTCCATCTTTGACTCGAAGAAGAAGGCATATCTTGCATTGGCCGGATTGGTGATGTCCAGGACCGTAAAGCCATCGTTGTTGTCTGTCTCCTTGAACGTGGTGTTGATACTCAGCAAGTGGACCATAGAATTCCCGAAGCTTGGCGCAGCAGTACCAGCAGTGGATTTCGCAGTACCGACAGCAAGACAAGTCGTGATGAATGGGAAGATCGCCGCCTTAGACTAGAGCGAGAGATGGTCAGCATAGGACCCATGTGAAAGCGAAGTGATCATCCTCACAAAGTCGAACTTCGGCGGACTTATCACCTGGTCCCAGTCCATCCTTTCCGCCCGTCTAAGCTCACGTCGGATGTCGGGTTCGTTGGCGCTTGCTCGATAGATCTCAAGAAGTTTGAGGCACCTCTTGATAACCATAGCACCATAGAGCCATTGATTATGGATCGCCGCTAGGGTACGGTATTTGCCATTAATGCTGGCGCAGACGGATTTGATGCCTTTGACCCATGTTGAGAGCCGCAAGGTGTATCTTTGACGAAGCCGCATGTAAGTTTTGGAGAGAGAAGGGGACGTTGATGACTTGGACAAGAGAGAAACAGATAGCTCGGACGGAATACCTTATATGCACTCCCCTGCTGCAGCCCGCATCGTGCATCGTGCTACGTGACGAGACTGCAGGGGCTTGCTGCCTACCCATGTCTTTGGTCGAAGAGATCCTCGACCGTTGGTCGTAGAGCATCGTGATCAGTGCGAGTAGAAGTATGACTCGCTCATCTCGTTCGTCTGTTGATAGATGAGGTTAATGGAGCAAGGAGAAGAGAAGGGACGAGCTCACGAGACGGACAAGTGCTATCTGTGCATACTTTTGAGTATGTGCTGCGTACGGTTCAGCATGCCATTCCATCCTTCGTTCCTGCCATTGGAATTCTGACACCCTTTTCTTATTGTACACATACGATGGCGAGTCCTACATATCTAGCTCCGCAATGATGGCTTTGTTATGTTGTCCAACAGCCGGCACAGCATCCATCCGGGCATCGAGACCGTCTCCAAAGCCAGGTGGCAGCAGCGCCGGAACACGGCCTTCAGGTGTATCGACCTCTGTCCATCGTTGTCGCGCGCGCAGCTGCGGGTGATTCCAGACGCCTTGCATATCATTGACCTTAGCATTCGCAATGGACACCGCATCCAACTTCTCGATGACCTGAGCGCTAGTGAGCTTTGCAAAGATGTCGCTAATTTCCTTTTTGAGAGCGTCTCGATTCTCCGATCTCAGCGAGTTGGTCGCGAAACGAGTATCCGTGGTCAATGATTCGTTGTCGAGCACTCCACGACAGAAGTTGGCCCATTCTCGATCGTTCTGAATACCGAGCATCACTGAGCCGTCGTCGGTCTCGAAAGGGCCGTAGGGATATATCGCGCTGTGCGATGCCCCGGCAGGCTTTGCTACTGGGGCGTTGTTAAAGGTATAGTACATTGGGAACGACATCCATTCCGCCATACTCTCAAGCATAGAGATGTCGATTTTGCGTCCTTTGCCGTCCTTACCACGCTGCATGATGGCTCCTAGTATGTTGGTATATGCGTACATGCCAGCGGAGATGTCAGCGATCGAGATTCCGACCTTGGCTGGCTCCGTGGCGGTACCAGTAACCGATAGCATACCAGCCTCGCTCTGGATGAGAAGATCGTACGCTTTCTTGTCTCGATAAGGCCCATCCTGACCATAACCCGAGATATCGCATACGATCAGAGCTGGATGCTTTTCTCGCAGCTTTTCGTATGACAGGCCTAATCGGTCCGAAGCACCTGGTGCCAGATTCTGGACCAGAACGTCCGCGCGTGTCAGGAGCTTCTGCAAGATTGCGAGATCTTCGGGCTTCTTGACGTCTAGCGCAAGGCTCTCTTTAGATCTGTTTGTCCAGACGAAATGTGAGGCCATGCCATTGACGCGAGTATCGTAGTTGCGTGCGAAGTCACCGACTCCTGGACGTTCCACTTTAATTACGCGAGCGCCCATATCAGCAAGCTGCCGAGTGCAGAAAGGTGCAGCAATCGCTTGTTCAAGGCTGACAACAGTGATTCCTTGCAAAGGAAGAGCGTGTTTAGACTCGCCGGTGGGATCTTCGGGTTTTGGTTTCGAGCTACTTGAGTGTTGTTGAGTCGCATAATGTGGCGCATGCTTTGGAATTGTAGGGTGCCTGTGCTGTGATGGACTGCCTCGAACTCGACAGCTCATGTGCTGGGACACTGGACTGGTCCGAAGGCATGTTCGTGCGGTAAGAGATTGACAGTACCGACCGAGTCTCGGAGCAGTCTTCATGGTTGTTGGGGTGCGATGTCAAGGGCGATCTGCATGTAGTTTTGTAAGCAATAAATATACTATCATTCTGTCTGGGGCATAGGAGGTATATGCAGGTGAATGTTGTGCCTGAAGAGCCAGTACACATGCGGTAGCTCCGACTTCGGCGGGGCCCCGCCTGGTCCATAAGTCATCTAATTCCCATATTCCCGGGCTATATCCATGAGAGTCTGAGAGCAAACAACATAGAGTCAATCGAAGTCGAGATTCAACGTGTTAAGTTCTTGTTTGACAGTCATCCTGCACCGTTGTTCGGTGCCTTGCCGACGTACCCAAGTCCACCCCAAGATATAACAGCTCAATGCTTGACCATCACATCAGTCGAGTGCCAGGATACCACACGACCAAGCGTCTGACCCGCCAGAACTTCCGCGATACTTTCCATAGCCCAGCTCAACGTCCTAGTATCCATGCTTGAAGATCGTCTGTGTCCAGTGCCAGCACACCACGCGTTCCAGTATATGACCCCACTCGCCCTCTTGCGATACCTGCCATAGCCCAGCTCAAGACGTCCTACCAAGGCCCCTCTGTGGCCTCCTCGTTGTAAGCCACCGACAATATGAACGCCTCCTCTACCTCTTCCGAGCTCGCGCACGACACTGTTCCTTTGAGCGGGCTCCTCGCCTTCACACTTTGGTTGTAGATATCAGATGGTCCGCCGTGGCAAGGGTCGCAGACATTCTCCAACGCGCTCAAACCCCGCTGCCACTCATCGGCCAGGGCTTCTGCTTGATATGCGAACGGCTGGTGACTGAGGGAGCCGAAGAATTGATGCTCGTCGAAAGCGACCACGGATTCGTCTTCACGGGTGGACACAAAGGCGAATCGTATCCGAGGCGCAGCTGGTTCACCTGACACATCCTCATCGAAGCTTGCGTCTTCAAATTCGTGGAAGACGTACAAAGACCAGCCGTATGCTGGATTTTCGATCCCCGGTGCATGTCGATTGACGTCCCAAGCGTAATAGCTAGCGGCTGGGACGGGTGAGATGCGCTTGTCCTGTTGCTTCTGTAGGTCAGCATACCGAGTTCAAAGTGCTTGACCAATGCAATAGTATCAACCTACCGAGTATCCCATGCTCATCGCCAGCGCTTGGCCGGTAGTGTACCTGAGTTCAAAGTCCCCTCTTCCGACAAGGTAGCGGAGAATCGGAAGTAATGTGGAACCCATAGCAGAAGCAGAAAGCAATGCGTCTGTCAGCGGTAAGACGAAGATCGTAGGCGTATCGATGAGCCCGAAGTTCGACCGACGACCAAGGGTACGTCTTTCGTGGGCAGTGGGAATGAGCTCGCTCCACTTCACTCCACCTTCCTGCAGTCGAGACGTCGTGAAGTTGTGATGTTTGCGGATGTAAACGAGCTGGATCAAGGGCGACACTGTGCCTGCGCCCCATGGGAAGAACGCGCGAGATAGGCGGAGACCGGTTCCTTTTCGGATCGAGTCATCTTCCTTAGGATGTGCTTTATGTGACTGGAAAGCACGTTTGTAGAGGTCGGGGCAGCTGAAAAACTGCAAACTTGTAGACTTGAGGATCTCCAGTAGATCTTGGACTTCGGTAGCATAGGTCTCGCCGAGGTTCAGTTCGATAATCTTGCCGTTTCGGAGGATTTTTCTCAGGATTTCTTCGGTGAGATCTTTCATATCCGGCAGGACCAATGCCTTCAAAGTCTTTAGGTTGCGCTCTGATAGCTTGTTCACCAATTCCAGAAGTTCGGCCGCGCGAAGGTCTACAAAAGGGGTGAGATCGACCATGTCGCAGTCCGCAAAGGCATAGACCAAGAGGTCTACACGCTTGGATAGCGGCACAATAGTCGGAGCTTCTCGTAATCTGGCTCGCATCTGCGGCAGGAAGTCGGAAAGCTGCTCCGCGTGACGTGTCCAGATTGTCTTGCTGGGGTCATTCCGCAGCGCCTCATCGATCACTCGAGATAAGCACTGTGCTCGGAGCGACGAAGGGAGCGACGTTCCAGCGCCTGCTGTATCGTTGATGTACGCCTCGCACTGGCTTGACCAACTAGATTGCGGCCACAAGCTCTGGATGGCGCTGAGCCGGAGTTTGGGTAGCGCGTCGCACTTCAGGATGTCTCCCACGAGCTTGCTGGGACTCTCGCCGCGAGCAGTCCAATACGCGTCCGAGTACGCGCTGAGATAGGTTTCTGCACTTAGCAGAGTGTTGCCCGCGATGGAATCCGTCGGATCTTCGGCGCCCTGTTGACCGCGAATCTCACTCTCAGGGTAAAAGAAAGCGTGGCTGGTATTGGCTGGTTCCGTGATGTCTAGAACAGTGAAGCTCTGACTGTTGTCGTCGTGCTCGTAACTGAGATTGATATCTTCTGGGCAGACCCCGTGCGTTGCGAAACCCAGAACAGAGCGACGTTGGTCACATCGCGCGGTACCAATGACAGCACACGTTGTGATGAAGGGAAATATCGTTGCTTTGGCCTTCGACAGAAGGATGGTCAGCATTCGAAAACAAGGGGGGTTGGTGAGCGCGTCGTGCGTGATGCCAACCATAACAGCAGCCTCCACATCATACTTACATCCCATGTCGTGCCACCAGACCCTTTACTCCAATCCATTTCTTCTGCTCGGCTCAGTTCTCGCCGTATATCGGACTCGTTGGCCTTGGCTCTGAAGATGTTGACAAGCTCAATGCTTCGCCTGACGACAGAGATGCCATACATGGACGCGTGGTGGACTACTGCGAGAACACGATATGTGCCATTGACGCGAGCGCAGATGTAGACATGATGGCGTTGGCCCATGTTGGATGGCCAATGATGCGATCTTGCGTGAGGTTGAACCTGTCTATGAGATGAATCGACTAAAGAAATGTGTGCACTTCCCTTATGCCGCCGCCGCCTGCTTTTGATGTGTGCTATCTAGGAGAGGAACTTGATGGGTACTTACTGTTTGTTTGCGGGAGGGATCGCACTCACAACGAGCGACAGAGTTGGGTGTCGAGTGTTGGCGTTGTTGTTGACGAGCAGCTGGAGAGCTTTTCTGTCGGTTCTGTTTACACGGACCGGCACGTGGTCTGTGGCGGTGGCGGCGCAGTTGACTCTCCAGGAACAGCATCTCACAGTCTCAACTGCCATGCAAGGGACAAACACTCTTTAGACCTCGTCCAGAGTGCTTCTCAGATCAGAAGGAGTCGCTGAGACTGACAGAGCTCAATGGCGGACCGTCGATGTCTGAGTGCTCTCCAGCAGACTACAACGCCTCTCTGGACTTCGCGGTTAAGAAGGCTTGACACAGATGTTGCTTCTCGGTCCTCTCCCGTATGCTTCGTCTCTCGACCGTCTGCAGTCGGACCGAGCAGTGATGCGCCCATCCACTGCGGCGGCGGAGGAAACTCCTGGATCGCACACTACACCCAACAAGTCCCTATGGTACGCACTACCAAGTCATCCAAGACACTCAAGAAAGACAAGAAAGTCCCATTCATTGCACGTGGGTAATGGTACGCACAACGTACGGACTGGCGGCTACACTTCGGAAGGCTTGAAGCCGTGCTTGTTCCCATACCACAATCCTACATACTGGAGGGATTGCACCGACGGACTGTGCCTGTTCCAAGCAAGACAGTTACCCTGATGAGGCAGCGAGATGACCAAGTAGCTCGGCGATCTAGCAATCTTTCTGGTCCGGGAAATGAACACCATTACGTTGAGAGGACTCATGTCTCAATCAGTGGATGGAGATGCGCATCCTCTAGTCCTATGCAACGTATTGACGAGTAGGGCAGCACCGACGACTGGCGGTTCCGTCGCCATAAGAAGGGCAGGTTATGACTGCCAACAAATGCCATCACCAACACCTCCATCAACACTCCAGCCTGGACCAGTAACACCAAAGACCCACAGCAACAACGGCTGAACCAACCCTCACAAGACAACTCATCCCGAACAGTCAACATCAGATACGCAGATATGCCGATCACCACCAAAGCTCTGCTCAGTCTCGCGGCATTGTTCGTCGCTAGCTTAGCCGCTCCCGTGAAGAGGGCGCCACAATTCAATTGCGACCCATCTATCGAGGGTGACTGCTTCGATGTTGACGACCCAGTCTACAACCCAGTCGCCCCGGGGAAGCGACAGTTCAACTGCGATCCATCCATTGAGGGTGACTGCTTCGCTGTAGATGACCCGGTCTACAACGCAGTCGCCCCGGGAAAGCGAGCGATCATTCCCGTCGCTGCACCACCGCCGGCGAAGAGGGAGCCACAGTTCAACTGCGACCCATCTATCGAGGGCGACTGCTTCGATGTTGACGACCCAGTCTACAACCCAGTCGCCCCGGAAAGGAACTGAGGCGCAGACCTTGTACTGCCACTCGCTTCGAGATGAGCGGTGTCATGAGTGATGGGAGATATTGGGTTTCTGCAGACCACGACGGGCACGTTGCTGTTGGCACCGCTGGGGAGAGGCGGCAGCAGTGGCTGTAGTAGGCATAGCCACCCTCGGATCTTCAGATGTTTGTACGCCGGTGTTGTTTAAAAATCTCTTCTTTCAGCGATGCGCGATGGCTATTCATTTCATGGACATGGTTGGAACACACAGACACGGTCGTTACAGCAGAGCAGGAAGGATACATAGCCGGCGAGCAGCAGATACCTTACATCAGGCGATCCTCAATCTATCTCGGTACTCGTCTGAAGCCGCTTCGTTTCGTTTCGATCATCGCACGACGTTTATGGGTCGCTTCCTTAGGCCTTGTAGCTCGTCGGTTCCTCAAAATCGTATGGTCGTGCTGAGGAAGAAGCTCGAGAAGTCGCACAACTCGGATTCGGATTCGTGAGTGATAGCTCGGCTCGTCTTTAGCGCGCTTTTGGGGCGGTACTTCCAAGTGAACCTAGACCATTGAACAGGAACAGCTTGTCTTGCAATCCAGGTCGCGATGCAAGGGACAAAGCCGCTTCTGGCCACGTCCAGAGTGCTCCTGAGGCCAGACGGTGCCGTTGGAAGAGGCCAATGGCGGACCGTTGAGCGCCAATGGCAACGACATATCTCACAACGAACACAACCACGAAGACCTACCACCCCTAGGATCTCCACCTCTACCCGCCGACATGCCTCCTCCGCCGCCGCCGCACCGAGCAACAAGCTCCGTAACGCGGTCTACGGGACTGGTCTCGTCCTTCTCACAGCGTTCGGCTACCTATACATCACCGACACTCGCGCCAGCATCCACCAGTGGTTCGTGGTCCCGACCCTACGCCGCCTCCACACCGACCCGGAAGAAGCTCACCACGCCGGCATAAGATACATAAAAGCTCTCTACGACTTCAACTTACATCCACGTGAGCGAGGCAAGCAGGACGAAGCTGGCGATCTGAAGGTGGAAGTGTTTGGCCATGTTCTGAACAACCCACTTGGAACCTCCGCAGGGATAGACAAGGACGCGCAGATCCCTTCACCTCTCTTCGCACTCGGTCCGGCGATCGTGGAAGTCGGAGGCGCAACACCACATCCGCAGGTCGGAAACCCGAAGCCGAGGGTGTTCCGGATACCCTCACAAAACGCGCTCATCAACCGATATGGACTCAACTCGGAGGGAGCAGAGTACATGGCGATGCAGCTTCGCGAGCGGGTACGGGAATATGCCTACCACAACGGCTTAGGTCTTGAGCCTGAGAGTGAACGACAGGTTCTGGACGGCGAGGCTGGCGTTCCGCCGGGTAGCTTGATGCCTGGACGTCTTCTTGCGGTTCAGGTCGCGAAGAACAAGACGACCCCAGACAACGATATCAAGGCAATCGCGGATGACTACGTCTTCTGTGTTGAGCATCTGGCCAAGTATGCGGACATCTTGGTTGTCAATGTCTCCTCACCCAACACACCTGGCCTGCGAGATCTTCAGGCTACAGCACCTTTGACGGCCATCCTTACCGCTGTCGTTCAGACTGCGAAGAACTGCCCACGAAGGATAAAACCGGCCGTCATGGTCAAAGTATCTCCGGATGAGGATAGCGATGCGCAGATACAGGGCATATGCTCTGCCGTGTGGGCGAGTGGTGTAGATGGTGTCATCGTTGGCAACACGACCAAAAAGCGACCAGACCCAGTTCCAGCAGGCTATGTCATGCCTGCGCAAGAGGAGAAGCTACTGACCGAGACTGGGGGCTATTCTGGTCCGCAAATGTTCAACAGGACGCTCAGTCTGGTGGAAAAGTATCAATATGGACTTGATCAGGGTCCACCAGAGAAGGCATCTAAACCAGAACGCTCCACAGACAACACCAAGCCCCAACCAAAGTCCCAGCAAGCACCTCCAAGTGCTTCAAACGACCAATCGCATGATAGACATGAGGCAAGCACGCAGAGAGATGCTCAAAGATTAAAACACCTTACACCAGAAGCGGATGCAGAAAGTCAGCAGCCTTTGATCAAGCTTCCTGAGAGGCATGCCGACAACTCAGGCATCGAGTCTACGTCAGGAACATCTGTACCTGTGCCTGAGCCTTCGTCCACAAAGACAGTGCAGTCAACATCGGACTCGATAGCACCAAAGACGCCATCACCCTCAGCATCTGGTCCGGAGCAGAAAGTCATCTTCGCCACCGGTGGAATTACGAACGGCGAGCAGTGCCTGCAGATTTTGAACGCAGGCGCAAGCGTATGCCAAGTCTACACCGCCATGATGTACGGCGGCGTCGGCACGATTACGAGGATGAAGCAGGAGATGCGGGATACGATCAAGATGCCAAGCGGACCTGCACAGAGCCGATGACCTGACCATCGGAAACAGAAGAGATATGTATATATGACCTACAGAACTGTACAGCATACAACTACAACGACCCGAACGCCCAACACCACGCTAACATCCATCCATCTTTCAACCGGAAGCAGCCCACCCACATCTCACAGGACCTCCTTGAGCTCCTTCTCCGGCCACTTCCCACCCCGCACCCCATACCTCCACCCCAAATACCCAACCACGCCCCCCAGACTCCCCACCCCCGCTCCTCCCGCCATCCTCGCCCACCTCCCTCCTCTCACCTGTGCACCCGCCTCCCTCCGCAATGCCACCACCGCTCCCGTAACAAGCCCTACTGCGCTCCACTCATCTACCTCCCTCTGTCCCTGGTTCTCCAGTAGCCTCCAGGTCCGATCCTGCCACTCGATAGCCGTTTTGCTGGCCATATAGATCGGCATCCCCGGGACCATTATGGCGGTGGCGATGAGAGCGCTGCGGCCGGTTGTCAGGAGCATGGCCGGGTTCCGGCGGAGAAGGGTGCGGATGGCGGTGATGGTTAGACCGATGACAGAACCAGTTTGGAAGGTCCGGTGGAGGACGTGGGTTGTTAGGTAGGTACGGGCGTAGGGTTGGTCTTCTGCGTATGGGGGGTGGGGTATGAGGTGGGACATTTTGAAATGAAGTGGTATGGGGTTTGGGATTGCGGTGTTCTGGTGTTGTGAAAAAGGTCTGGTTGTAAGTGTAGATTGAACGGCACTTAGATGTCGAATGGGAGTTGGTCTACAGATATACGTATTTGTGATTACCAAACCATCAAGCATACGGACGTTCCATCGTGGTATGACCTCGAAACAGGTGTGAGTGCGAAGAAGGTGATGGTTGGTGGTAGTGGAGGTAGAGGAGGGGACGATCTTTCCTACGGCCGACGAACCTCTTTTCGATCAGCCTCTCGTCTTGGCTCGGTGTATCTATCAGCACACTCATTTGCGATCACGACTTTCGGTGGTATCAAAGTCACAATGTCCAATCCCGAACCTCGCCGTATCGCCCAGATCGTCCGTCTCCAGCGGAACTCCGCTGAGGCCTATAAGGAGTGCCATGCCGCAGTTTGGCCGGCCGTACTGGAGCAAATCAAGGACTGCAATATAAGCGACTATTCGATCTACCTGGACGAGCAGTCGATGACGCTGTTTGCAACGATGAAGTACAACGGGACCGACTTTGATGCCGATATGGAGAAGATGCGAGCGAATCCGGAAGTGAGACGGTGGTGGGAGATGACTGATGCAATGCAGGAGACGCTTGTGGTGGGGAGTCAGGGCAGCACGGATGCGAAGGGGTGGTGGAGGGGATTGGAGGAGGTCTTTAGGTGTGATTGATGGATGGAGACTTGATCGGGACGGGTCTGCTTGGAGCTCAAATAATTTCCGAGTTCTCTGCTTCCTGGTCTGGTTGTTCGAGGTTCTGAAACGTCGCTCGTTCTCAACAACACCTCCCGAGGAGGACCGTTCAGTTGTCAGGTCTCGAGGCTTCCTTGTCAAGCTCGGCAACAACAATTTACAGGTGCATCGGGTCCATCTGACAGCACCAACATAATCTACTGCTTACGCTCCAACTTCTTTTTCTCTCCCGTCCTCCGGACCCTTCGATTTGTTGATCCTAGCCCATTCTTCTCTGTCGTCCTGATCGTCTGCTGTATCTGCGGTCAACTCAGGAGTCTCCTCATCCTCGATCTCCTCAGGCAGCACGAGGTTGAGGAATAGGGCGAGGAAGGCAGCAAGCGCAAAGCCCGTCTCGCACACTGGAGAGCGTATCAATTAGCAACAGTCTTTGGGCGAAACGTTCTTCTAGACTTACCTAAAACAATAGCGTTGAAGAAGCCGAGCAGGGCACGATTGTCGCCAGAGTAAGTAAAGACGTAAGCGAACCAGTTCGGGACCAATGTCGCACCGAAGCCGAGTGCCAGAGCAGCTGTAAGGATGAACCGATTTCGCCTCGTGAATGGCACGGTGGATATGATACGGATACCAGAAGTCGCGACAGCAGAGAACAGGAACGTGGTCATGCCACCAAGGACAGGGGATGGGATGGCCACCAATGCTGCAGCAAACTTTGCAAAGATGCCCATCACCAAGAGCCAGAAGCAGCACGCATATCCAGCCTTCCGATTAGCGCAGCGGGTGAGTGCGATAACACCGTTATTCTGCGCGAACGTAGACATTGGCGTGATCGTGCAAAGCCCAGCAATGATTCCATTCAGACCATCAGCAAGCACGCCACCCTGGATGCGACTGTCGAACAGTGGGCCGTCGACCTGGAGTCGGGAGACATCGCAAGTAGCCGTGATGTCGCCGATGGCCTCCATGGCCAGCACAATATATACTGCCAGCAATGGAAGCACTATGGGCCCGTAGAGGCTCAATTTGAACGTATGGACCCATATAAAACTGCCGACAGGAGCCGAATCGATTCCGGAACGATCAAAATACCCGCACGCAGCAGCGACAATGCAGCCGACGAGGAGTCCTGCATGAGATAGTGGGTTAGAGCTGCACACATATTGACAAATTGGCTTAAAGCACTTACCAATGACGACGGCGCAGCTTTTCATGATAGGAGAGCCGAATCGTTCACAGAAGATGATGGTAACGAAGACAAGGAATCCGAGGCCGATGTACTCGGCAGATCCCCAAGGAAGAGCATGCGGCGCTCCCACAAACGGGCACAGGCGATAATCACCGGTCTCTGGACGTGCAGAACAGCTGCCTGAGCCACCAGCCCAGTCTAGGTACTGCATTAGTGTGGCTGGCGGCAAGTACGACGGAGGAATACGCACTTTGGAAACCGGAGGTGATGAGATTGACACCAATCAGCAATACTGTCGGACCCGTCACGAGAGGCGGGAAGATCTACAAGACACGCGTAAGCTAAATTCCGCGATACCCAAAGACCATTACCATACCTTCTGCAAATATCGAGGCGGTGTGAATGACATCGCTATCTCGATCAGGGCGCAAACGCACGCAGTACCAAGTATGGCACCGTAACCATCTGGGCAGGGTAGAGGATTGCCGTCAGAATCGGAAGGGCAGAAGCCAGTTGTGTACATCTGCGCGAGCGCTCCGGTTGCCACGGGTATAGTGGCAAACGATGTACCAACAACACTGATCAACCCAGTGCCGACATAGTAGGGGGTCCCGTAGATGTGAAACCGAGTGATTTGGACCGAGGATAGTATTCCGCACACGATCAGGGATGTACTGACAAGGTAAGACTGCAACTCTGGAGGTAGGGCTGCGGACCCGGCCAGGATGATAGGAGGCGTAATGATACCAGCGAGCATACTCAGGGCATGTTGGAATCCAAGAAGCAGTGCAAGCAACACCGGCATCTTGTCGTTGAGACCGAAGAAGGGCGCCGCACGGCGTTGGCGTTTCGTAAATGGAACGTTTGGCGTAAACAGGAAGGCATAATCGTAGCTGCCGATGAGACCATCCTTCGTAGTGAACGCCTTCACGAAGCGTTTGCCTTTGCCAGACCATGTACTGCGGCGGGTAACATTCGGACCAATCTGGTCGGGGGAGTCATCTTTGACATCCGGTGATGATGACATGTTGTTTGTGTTGCGTAGCCTGCTTCAGAGATTTCCAAGGATACAGGCGTTGCTGTTTCGTCTCAGTCGTGCGGACAACCGAGTATATAGCTGTGTCGTATTTGCTTCTGTCCGATCGGCGGCAGCGATAATGCAGGTCGTACCCTGTGATACCGACGAAGTAGCGAACTGAGCGGAAGCAGATGGTGAAGCGAAGTGTTCGAAAAAACCTCTTTGTAAAATAAAAGTCCGCTAGCTTACCGTCGATGCCTTCGCGGCAGGAATCAGATCATACAGCGGACTTTGGGGTATTTGATGGTATGCGTTGTGCGGCGATATCATCGATACCGGCGACCCGCGATACCTTATCAGTGCAGTGGCAGGTATCACTCCCAATTCTGTCGAGAGGTTCGACGCCTCTGCCGTGGTTGCTGAAGATTAGCGAGGCTCCACATCGGTGTCTGGCGGCCCGTCGAGCTTTCTCGGAGTGGACTGTGGTCTTGTGATGAGTCTTCTCTGTACAACAAGTCCATTACTCCCGTTATGGAGGTCTCAAATGGTCGAAGTCGGTAGCACGAAGCAGAGAGGTGAAGGAAGCAACCGGATGCGAAGGTAAGATTCAAACGAGCCACCAGTCCGGAGATCGTTTCAGGGGTACTTTCAACTATCATCATTTCTACATGTCAAACTCCATCATCAGCACCGTATTTCGTATGATTGAAACCGGCACATCTCAATCCCACGAAGAATTGGATTCAGATGGTCTATCATGAACGCTCCCAAGATGCTGGACGCTTGATTACCTGGCCTTTCTTACAGTTTCCTCCATTGCCTTGAATATCCCTTTCCTTCACTGCCGCAATTCTACCTCCCAGTCCCGTGGCCACAGAAAACACAGCAAAAGACATCCTCCCACTATCCTACAGCACGAAGCGCTCTGGAAGGCTTCTGTCGTATTCGATGTGCGCAAATGTGTCTCAGCCCCTAGCAGGTGCATACTGGCGCCGCTGCCCTCCGTTGCTACCCGTCTGTTGAGCCATCTGCACGGTCTGAGCAGGACTCAAGCCCGTCCTCGCGATCGCACCGAGCCTCACAAGCGCCTCCTCCGACGCATCCTCACGGGACTGGTTCACCCGCTCCCCGTCGTACCAGAAGCGCGCGCTGATCTCTTGGTTCAAGACGAACACTTTGCAGCTCCAGGCAGTCCGCCCACCTGGGGCCAGGATCAGCGACATTGATGTACAAGAAGTGCTTTGGGGTGCTTACCTCGCTTGTCTGAAACGATCTGATAGCTCGGACCTCGGACACCACGACTGCGACAATAATCTGTGGGGCGTACATGTAAGCAGATGATACGCGAATGACGAGCGTATTGACTCACTCGCGAGCTGCGTCTGGTATGGCCCGCTTCCGCCGTCGGAACTGGTGCTCGCACTGGGGGTAGTTGTGCCAGACATCGTAATGCTTTCCGGATGTATTCGGATATGAACCGATATGGGACGAAGGATGTCAAGAAGCTAAGAAGAGATTGGATTGGTAGAGGCCAGATGACAGCGCACGAAGAAAGGCGTCTCGTCAGTTTGGGTACTAAGAAGGAAGTTGCTCGACCTAGCTACAAGAACTCTGACAAAAGACTTATAGCCCACGACTTTGTTTGTGCAATACACCGGTCGAATGGTCGTGGAGCCAGTCGGTGTAGGTGACCGTTCACGAGCGGAAGCTCGATGCATCTTTCCTCGAGCGAGTGGGTGTGGTATTCAAAGCCTGACCCAAGCGGAAGTTACACGGTTTTGCTGGCACCAGCTATCAAACACACAGTGGTATTCTCTGGGTCTCAGCAAACGTTTTACCGTGCAGGCTCGGCAAGAAGGCGTGGGCTCGGACCGCCAGCGCATGAACGGCATGGTCTGCATGAGGTGCAGTGGAGACATATTTGGGCAGCAGCGCTGCAGCAGTTCGCATATCGAAGACGTAGCCGCAACCTCTGCCCCAGCAGGATGGTACTCTCCGTGGGACCGGCCTATCAGTAGCAACCCAGCGACACATGTGTTCCGTTTGACCACGCAATCATGCATAAATTGTAGACTTTCCTGCCGTACACCGCACGAGTGACAGGCCGACACGTTGCATATAAACTACAGATGATGTGCGTAAAACTCGCCGCTACCCAAGGATGCATTGATTGCATGAACACAGTTGGCCTGAGGGAGGTCATGCTTTCGTTTGATGGTTGTGCAAGGCATCATAGCCGCCGTGGTAGACATCGGGTCACTGCTCCAACCATGTTCATAGACCGCGCATGCTCTCCCAGCTATGGCTACGTGCATACGCGCTATCCCATACTGCTGGGTCACGATAGACTTTAACCATGTGTAGAGATGACATCGATAGCGGTCATCTTCATCATACCATACCAAACTGTCAATACGCATGAGTAGCTGCAACAAGTGGTTCGTTGACCACTGCGAAGTCACGCTGGATGTCCTGTCACGCAACACTACCTGAGTTTGATCTCCCATGTGACGATCCGAGCAAACAGTAAATCCACATAGGTGGGATGGAACAACGCATGCATCACGGTTGATTGAAGGCTACGCTGCCGAAGCTGTTTGTCCTGGGAACGACCCGAGATTATTACAAATCATGTGATCATAAGAGCCTCAACCGTTTCATGACGGGAAGCCGCCTGTGCCCAAGTGTAACATTGAAAGTCCTGGTCAAGCCGCTGCTGTTTGCGGACCACCGGAAATAAGCAACACCCCGTGCAGTGCGTCCCGAAGATGAAGCCGCGAGGAGACCATCAGGCTAGCGATAATCGCGACTGGACTGTCGACTCGATGTCGTTGGCCTTCGCGAACCGGTGACGCTCGCCGCAGAAGATGGCGGCCCAGCACTTGAGGATGGACGGCTCGCTTCTCCGGAGCTTGTTTCTTTTCTGCTGAACATCTCACTGATCAATCGTTTGGGCCCAACGTACTCTATGCCGAATTTAGGCAGTTGTTGTTTGGTGTCTTCTGAGTCAAAGTGATTTCGAATTGTGTCATCGACCAGCGCAATGAGGCCAGCGGCGACGACAGTATCGGCCACGTCCTTTCCAGAGTGAACGATCGTTGCATCAGTGATTGACATAGTGCAAGGCGGGATCCATCCACCGCTTTTGCGCTCTTCATGTGCCTGCCGAGCGTCCAGCTGAACAGGGTCGATGCGTGCGCAAGCGCGGTCGCTCCCAGGTCTCGTCAAGTGAAACTTCACCTGTCTGTCGTTGCCACCCTTCGTGACAACACGTTTCCAAGTGTAGTTGACACCCCAGTACTGAAACTCGTAGCGCTTGTTGCCCTTGCCCTTCCCACCAGCACGTTTGACCTCTACCTGGGCGTAGTTCGAAAACTCAAGTTTGACTGTATCCGTCAGAGCAGCTTCTGCGCCCTGGCTCGCCGGTAATGAATGATCACCCTGTTCGAAGTCGGTTGAGTGCATTGAAGAATAACCCGAGTCGTTCCGCTTCAGGCTGGCCAGTGTAGGAGCAGCCGAACTCTGACGCTCTGGCTTAGGCCGCATGCTTTGCAAAGCGCTGCTGAGTGACCTCTGAAACGCCGGTCGCTTCTCTGCTTCCGATTTCTGATGCTTGCGAGCCGAGTGGCATACCTCTCGTCCAGAATCTCTGCAATACCGGCGTAATGAGAACTCTCGATCCTTGAGGTCGTGCATCCGCAGATGGAAGAGTGTCATATCATATCTGCGGCCATCGATCGTGACTCCAGTATCAACTCTAAGGTTCATGTTTCCGTCGAAGGTGGAATCGTCATGGCGAATTCGGAGTTGCCGTGATGATGGGAAGAGCTCTGAGAACTCAGATGGGGATGGAACAAGAGCAGAAGCGCCGGACGAACGAGCTGCGTAATGTTGTATGTCGAATTCTGGTTCATCCTCTTCCTCTAGCTGATCTTGTTCGCTATTGATGGTCGATACTGATGACGATGGGTTCATGATCGGGCTGGTGGTCGGGCTGTTGGTCGGGCTTGCCTGCATCTTACGATGCCCAAAATATGTTGTTGTAGCATCTTTTGCTTGACCTTCACGCTCGGGCCGATGACCATTGTGCTGTTGTTTTCCAGAATTACTCGAATGCGAGGTGTTCGATGGCTGGTACGACCTGTCACTACCAGTTCTGTATGATTGATTGCTGTCGTCGAATTCTGAAGGATATCGCCTTTCGGTTGTTCTGTTATGTTGGTATGCTGCATCATATGCCGACCTCATGTCGCGCATCTCACGACGGTGGTGCAGAGAAGCCATGCTCGTGCAAGGCGAGATCTATTCGGCGCGAATGCTGTGTTCTTCGCCCTAGCTGTCAAAGTAATGCTGTAGCTCACAAGATCGGTAGCACAGCAGCATGCAGGTCCACAATCTTGAAAGGCCCAGCTGTGGCCTATATGCGATAGAAATCAGAAGCCTCTCCACGTTACGCGGCAGTATTATGACAACCGGAGGCTATTGAAGGTCCGAAAAGAACGACATACTGCCAGTTGAACTGCAGCAAGAGAGCGAGTGGGAGTAAAATGGCAAATCGCCGTGACAGACGTTGATCAAAGCAGACCGTGAGTGGAGGGTGATGAGGTACGGTACACACCACTCATCACGAAACTGCAGTCTCCAGGCAAGGGTTGCAGTCCACGCTCCGGCGTTCTAGGTTCCGCACTCTTCCATTCTTGGAAAGCCAACCCGTGCGGCAAATCGGCAAAACTTTCGCCATCGGTGTCTCATTCGATGCGATAAAGCCCCGGAGCAGATCTCATCCAACCGCCTCCCACCTCTTTCCTTCGATGACTTTGCATCGCATCTTTCCTTTGATCGTTTGCCGCAACATCCCACGGTCGTAGACTGCTCGTGTGTCATTCTGCTTTGGCTAGGCGATCCTCTCGGCTGTCGAAGGACCGAGTATACTGGGCTGCATGAGACTCAGTTAATAACCAAGAGGCGTGATGGATACGCCACGGCGCCTTGAATATTTCCACGCGCCCATTTGAGCCACGAGGCCACGATGTCGCACACAAAGTCGCAAGGCTCTGCTGGCCACGTTTAATGTGAGTACGGCAGCTGAGCTGCAGCGTAGCGAAGGAGATCGTGAGGACCGCCGCCAGATCCTGACGAACCTCGAGCTGCAAGGGCTGCATCGCGTGCATCGTGGGCCCACCTCCCCCACACATGCGTTGTCACACAGGAGAGCGGGACGATCATCGTTCGTGCGGAAAAGCTCCTCTGCGGACGGACCGAACCCTGTGTTTGTTTTTGCAGAATCAATTTCAACACGCAATCGATTATACCTATTTCCAGGCAGCAAAAGCGATAGAAAGCAAAATGTAACCAGGACTGTTCGCGGAAAGCCAAAGACTGCTTGCATCACCCGCGGGTATGCAGTAATAGGACCCCGCCTATCGTCGGCCACTTAGGTGACAGCTCGTCTCTGAAAGATCACGGCCGTTGGACAAGTAGTGTGCCACATCATTTGACTGCACATATTCATTGTGCGGCGAGAAGCTCTTGCAAGTCTCGAGTTTCGTGCGCCACCGCTGTCCTTGAGTAGACAGCCTCGCAAGAGGACAAACGGATCCAACACAAGGAGGGCTTCGATTCGGAGTACAGCGCCGGTGGCCGATGTCCCTTCAACGCAGGCAAAGGACCGAGCAAATAGCAGGCATTTGCGTATGCCATTGGCGGCCTTCTACGACCAGAGCTGTTCAGTGGACAGTACTGAGGCATGCTCACTCAGCCTCGATAACCAAAGTTTGGCCTCCATTAAACAGTTAGTGCCGCACTGCTACCCAACCCTCCCCTCCACAATGGGCCAGAGAGGGTGGCATGATGGAAGTATCGAGATGTTCCGAAACAGCGAGTCTCGCGACTGATGAAGAGAAACGTCAGATGTCCGAACATGCTGCGTACTACTTGCTCTCGAGTCTCGGCTCTGGGAAGGTAGTGAAACGTCCAGGTGCTGATCAAGTGGCGAACGACGTGGTACGTCTGACACCGCCATCATTCATACGAAATTCGATCAGCCTAAAGCGAAGGATGGGTTACGTATGGCCAGTATAGTCCAGCGCCGCACAGGTGTCCTGGCGATGATGTTGTATCATCGCTCTTGTCGCCATGGTCGAGGCTGTGACGTACCTGGTCGGCAAAAGAGTCAGATACTTCGTGGTTGATCTTACGATCTGGCTTGTTGTTGAAGTGCCCTGATATCTGAAAACGGTCATGCCGCCCTATCAATATCACCGCCTTTTTTCCGGCTTTGTTCACCTTCACTGATCTGTTGTCTCCACTCCCATCGAGACTTGTGCTACGCCGCCCTGATCACGCAGTGCACACCATGTGGGTTGTATCGACGCATGTATATACTGTGAGTTGTATGGAACCACAAATCGAGTCATAGCGACGTTACAATAGGTCTTAGAGCTGATGCGTAGCACGTGCAGCAACGTGCCTTCCCGCCCGCTGCCTCCTGCCTCCCGTAAGGCTTGGCTTGGCTTGGCTTTGGCCTGAGCTTGGGAGGACTACATCATCTTCGAAAACGACTTTCACACTTAGACACTTTGTCGCGAACCAGGAGAGCACCTTGCATACGTCTCTCGAGACAATGCTTAGTGTACCATCTGTGCAGCAGCTTTCAATGGTAATCCAATAACACATCCCGAGGACACAACATGCCACCAGCCAAGGTGCGCGACGAATCGCGTTCAGAAGCATCCAACGCACGCGACAGACAGATAGCAGCCGCTGCGCACGCAAGGAAGAGCAAGATTGGCACGTCGGCACCACAAAACGGAAGCTCGTTGAGGGAGCTAGCGCTCGTGAGCACCGAATCAGGAAATGTGGTTGCGCCTGGTCAAGGGACGGGAGTATGTGCTATACCACGACATATACGACCGGGCATCGCTAATGAGGGTGTCTGCAGATGGCCTGGAACGACGCACCTCACGAGCTGCTCAACACATACCGAGTCGTTCACAACCTCCCTACGCCATCAGCATTTACCTCGCCTCTCAACCAAGCATTATTGACGAATCCGGGGATTGGACGACAGAGTCCGAGTATGGCGCGGAGGAAGGAGAAGCGACGAGTATCGAAGGAGCAACTTGCACTGGCCGTGCGGAAGCATTTTAACTCTGCTGCTGTAAACGAAATTGATGTTGTTGCCGCGCTGGCGTACAGGGCGAAGAACTCCAACAAAGCGTTTAGAATGAGGTCAGCGCCAGGGATAACGAAGAAGCAGTAATGCTTGACTGGTTAAGCTCTCATACAGTGCGTTACGATGTTCAGTCAGGGATGAGCGTCGAGATTTGCACCGCGCCGATTGGCCTTGCCCGCATGAGAAGTCAGATTTGGCTCGGCTTCATAGTCCTTGGGAAGTGTCAATTGCTTGCTTGAGTCCGGAATTGAGTGAGCGCGTCAAGGCAACAGAGCTGTAATTAGAGCATCTGCATGATGCGTGTATTTTGATGCTCTGCTGTTTCCATCATGTCATCTGGTAGGAACATACAGACCTGAGATCAGGCAGTATGTGGGACCTTCTCCGCCTCCCTTGCAATCAATTCAAGTTCCGGAATGCCTTCATAGACAATTTTGAGGGCACACCTTTCCTGGTCTGTATCTTTGGACCAAGGGTAGATGCACGTCCGCAGATTCGCGCCATCAAAAAGCTTTATCGACTTGTAGCCCTCGCATCGCCCGTTGCTGCGCTCAAAGAAATCCTTTCGAGCGAAAAGCTCGACCTGCAAAGACGCGTTGCGAAGCTGTGCTTTAAGAGTGGGGAACGGCTGACCGTGATTGACCCAATCTGGCTTTGACGAGGGACAAGGACGCAATACATTGGGCGAGTCCTCTTCAAAACCAGCGCTCGGCGCCGTGCGTGCTCCAAAGATCCAACTGGAAAAGCGAGACGCATCGAAGTTCTGGTCAATCGCGATAGGCGTGCCCACCACTATTATGTAAGTTTCACCATCGCTGTTGCTGATAGCAATTGCGCAATTGGCAACCCTTCCGTGTCGAGGAAGTGACAGGATAGAACTCGTATGACACCACTGGCTCGTAGGGTATGCAGCAGCAACTCGCCACGAACGACCCGAGCTACGTTGAGCCGGAAGCTGTACATCTACCTTGATTGCAGGAGTGATAGGCAGGGCGCCTAAAGTCCCGCCATCCCGAGCAATCAATACTTCCTGAGGTCGCTCATACTCAGCTTCGAGATCGTGGGTAATCTCATCCACGAACAGCAGTCTGCGGGGGCGCTGGGGACCAGGCAAGGTGAAGTCTGCCTCCACCTCTACTCGGGTCCTCATCAGCTCATTGGCCTCTGATTTCTCCCATAGCCGGGTTGATTGTGTGTTACGCAGTCGCAGACCGATGTGACGCCGTCCGGAGGGATGCTTCACTAAACAGTTCAAATAGGCAATGCTAACGTCGTAACCGTGCTTTTGTCTGCGCGGATCGAGTGATAGTTTCAAGCGCACACCTTCATTCGTCAACTGAACCTCTGGACCTCCAGTCGGTCGCGAGATAATATCTCGCGAGTGTCCACCGAAACACTCGACCGACGGAGCAAAGACATGGTTGCAGAGTATTTCGGGTCCAATGTCCCTTAAGTTGGAGGTGGCGGATCCGTTGCCCCATGCGAATATTGAGTAGTCTGTCGACACACGTACAATCTCTTCTTGTAGCCGCTGGAACGCCCGGATGCCCTCCCCGTAGAGTAGAGGTAGATTAATGTTAAAGATGCCGAGCAACGAGTAGGCTTGATCCTCTAGTCGAGTTGTTCTTCGACCAGACGCCCAAGACATTCGCTGGGCAATGCTGAACCGATCAATGTCGTTTTGGAGAGCCTCGGCGTGATTACGGGTAACGGACACCAAGGTATTGAGCATATGCGATTTCTTCCCGATATGCTGCCACGCCTTGTCGAAGAAGTGTAACTGGTGTGACGCGATGAGTTCTTGTAATGTCCACCCCCTCGAGAACCATCGGCTTTGTTCGAAGCTTTGCGTTGTGCACGTGTTGAAGAGTTGAAGTTCACCTTGCGCGAACACGAAGTCAATCAGATTCTTCAACGCGCTAGCAGCGACCTTCGACCCAGGGTCTGTCCCCGTCATAACTTCTTTAGAATCCCCCACCTCTTCACCATGGGGGTGTACTCCATGCATCTCGCCAAAGAATAACTCGATCAGGCTCTCGAACTGACCCGGAGAGGGTTCCACCGCAGCACGCTTCTGCTTCACAGCTGGGAGATAGTGCAAGGGAACACGCTTGCTCCGCGCCGTTTCTGGTTCCCCTTCGAGCGCAATATATCTGCGCAACCGCTCTGCTGCATTATGATAGGCGAACGGAGCTATACGAGTAACTGCCTCACCGAATTCGTCAATACTGACAGCGTTCGAACGCCCTGTCCAGAGCCATTCGTCGTATGTCACCCAGTTCTCTGGCCAGTCTTGCGATGGTGTCGGAGCAGCAAGTAATGCTTCGAGATCTCCGAGATTTTTCGAGATGGAACAGATGTTCAATTTCGGACATCTCGTACAGTCACCTAGGTAGACGTAGCAGACGGTGGCGAGCGAGTACCATCTGTACATGGAATCGATGGCTTCGGACAGTTCGGCACTACTTGACTTGTCGATGCAACAAGTGTCAATCCATACATACTGGAAGCCATCGCGACAAGCTTGCAAACAAGTGTTGAGAATTTTGTTCCAGCCTGCTTTGTCGTGGTGCGAAATCCGATACCTTGCCGGGGGTTGCCTGCATCGACATCAGTGAAGATATTCCCCAAAGATTGCCTCGTGCAGAGGTGACCATCAACTTTGTGATGTCGTTGTGCCGTTGCTTTCTGTCCAGGAGAATACATATAGGTGGAAGGCCTACCCGTTGTACACAGAGGCCTCTTCGGTGCGAGGCTCTGAGGGACTGCTATCCCTAGCAGACAGACTCTTTGCCTCAGAGGCTTCCTCGTCATCCGACTGGTCAGATGAGAGTTCAGAGTCCGTAGCATCTTCTTCGGAAGAGACGCTGGAACCATCCGGCGAGGACGTGCTAGGAGATCCCGTACGTGGCACGCGTATCTCAATCTCGTGCTGTGGACCAAGTGCAATATCGTTGAATAGAACCTCTCCCTTCTCCCATGTATGGGACAATATCGCGTACTTGGGAAGTGACCGCTCATCGATGAATTCGGCAAGGTGTGCCTCATTGTCGTAAATCAGCGCGTCGGCGTCGAGGAGTCTCATGGCGCAACAAGCACGGAGCGCGACGAATCCGATGGAGATAGGTACCGGAACTGGAGAATCTTCGTGCTGGTGAAGTACTATACCGGAAGGCTGAGCGATGGTTCCTCAGCCTTGTGCAGCAGCAGGTGTGATCGGCCGATCGTAACCTGTCTTTCTGCATCGTGATATTAATTCTGCCACACGCTGGAGCGTTATGTGGGTCGCCGTTAGGGCGTTTCTCGTCTTTCACAGTGCGATCTTCTTTGGCAATCTAGCATGAAGTGACGAGATGGAGTTCAAAGAACTTCTAGAAACCTTCGGCGTTCGATCGGCCCGCGCAAACCTTAAACTTCCAATCAACCTCCCGTTTCGAGAAACATTTTGTCTCCATCTGTACATCACTATCCCACTCCTTACACCCCTCCGCGATGAGTCTAGCATCGCCAGGACTAATACCAAAGGCCGCCATACCTTTGCGTATCTTCGCCGCCAGCAGACCATCATGCCCGAACCAATATAGAGACCAGCACCATCCCCGACGCTCCCTACGCTCTACCGCATCACAACCATGGCATTCCCGGCCTCGAATATCATCACAAAGCCAACGAAGCACGAAGCACGAACGAATAGCGCCATGCCGGTACTTCCACGCCTCGCCAATAATACAAGCAACCAAGGATCCCTATAAATCCCTCGGCATCTCCTCCGGCGCATCAGCAGGAGATATCAAGAAAGCGTACTATGGCCTGGCAAAGAAGTACCATCCGGACACGAACAAGGACCCGAAGGCCAAGGAGCGATTTAATGAGGCGCAGAGCGCATACGAGATCTTGACCGATGCGAAGAAGAAGGAGGCATGGGATCAGTACGGCGCTGCGGCTTTCGATCAAGGCGCTGGCTTCGATCCTAGCGGAGGCGGTGGCGGTGCACCGGGAGGCAATCCCTTCGGCGGGGGTAGTCCGTTCGGCGGGTTTGGTGGAGGTCAAGCCCAAGGAGGGTTCGGCGCGGACTTCAACTTTGAAGATCTGTTCTCTGCTTTTGGTGGTGCGGGAGGTGCGAGGAGAGGACGGAGAGGCGCGAGTCCGTTTCAAGAGGAGGTTATGGTTGGGGAGAATATTGAGGTGCAGACGCAGATATCGTTTATGGATGCTGCGAAGGGCGTGCAGAAGGATATTGTGATTACACCTCTGGTGCAGTGCAAGACTTGTACTGGATCGGGGCTGAAGAAGGGTGTGAGTCGAGATCAGTGTCAGAGTTGTAACGGGACGGGAACAAGAGTGCACTTCATGCAGGGTGGATTCCAGATGGCGAGTACCTGCAGCACGTGTGGTGGTGCGGGTGTTTCGGTACCGAGAGGTGGAGAGTGCGGGACTTGTAAAGGCAATGGAGCTGTGAGGGAGCGAAAGACAGTAACAGTGGACATCCCAGGAGGAGTGGAGGATGGTATGAGGTTACGAGTGCTGGGCGAGGGTGACCACCCACCAACTGGCCAGGCTACGAACCCCAAAGCTACCACGCAGAAGGGCGACCTCTACGTATTCATCCGCGTGGCGCCGGACTCGAAGTTCTCTCGATCCGGATCAGATGTGCTTTACACAGCATCCATCCCGCTCACAACCGCCATCCTTGGTGGCGAGATCAAAGTCCCAACACTTGAGGGTGAAGTCAAAGTCAAGATCGCCAAGGGCACAGGTACAGGCGACAAGATCACACTCAGCGGCATGGGGATGAAGAAGTTGCAATCTCGCAGAGGCAACAATGGCGACCTCCGGGTGGAGTTCAAGGTCAACATGCCGAAGTACCTGTCTGTCAACCAGCGAACAATCGTCGAGATGCTGGCGGACGAGATGGGAGATCCGAACGCAACAAGAGTGATGAACCTTGGCAAGTATAAGGAGGCTCCGCCAGCATCGCCGTCATCCTCGCCAAAGTCCAGTTCAGGATCAAGTCCGCAGTCGACCGCCACTTCAGAAGACCACAAGAACGAAGGCTTCCTCAAGAATATGTGGCATACCATCAGCGGCCAGCACGATAACCTGAACGATCAGCCTCAGCAGCCGCCTCAATCGCCGCCGAAGAAGGACGAGGATGAGCCTAAGAAAGCGTCAGGATCGGGGACTGGATAATGGCGGCAACTTGTATAGATGGGAAGAAGGTGGTGTAACTTTATCTGCAGCGTTCGCAATTGCATATCCGGCGGTGCCTGTGGGCTAGAACATTACTGTACAGTAGACGCATCCGCAGAGTTGTGACTTTGTATGATGAGCAAGCATCTCGACTCAGGCTTGTTGCCTTGATCGCTATTCGTATCTGACCATTCGCTCTATCGTTCAGTCTTGCTCTCACATTAACAGGTCACTCTCTCAACAGACCTTATCCAATATCTAGCAATCCTTCTAAGTATATAGTCAGCAGTCCATACGCAACAAAATAGCCGCCACAACGCGCCTAAACTCCCTCTCTCGGCGCTTAGCCCAGATCCACGATACCAGTCCGCGGTCTCGTACTGGCGACCGTCCTTCGAAGGCTGTGCTAACCCGGGCGGCTCTACGGCGCGAAAGTATTGGTGTAACGGGGGAATGGTGTGCCTGCATGAATAGAGGTACAAGTATGCGGGTCGCTGTCTCGAGACCGTTTTCCCCACCAAACCTCTTCAGGCACGATTTCGACGTCAGACACCGTTAAGAGTAGGCAGCGAGATTGGTATCTACTGCTGAGCTGAGCTGAAGAAGAGTTGGCAAAGAGAGAAGAGCAGATAATTTGAAGGAGAAGCAGACGCGGGATTGGACGAGTTTGTGACGGAGGTGCAGGAAATCATCGATTACTGGATGCGAGTTGAGACACCTACTGGAATATTGCAGAGATGAGTGGGTTTGCTTGAGTGGGATCAACATACGAAGGACGCAAGAGTCTTGGGGACATTCACTGTGGTGAAGAGGGGCAGGAACAACTGCACACCCGAGAAGCTGTTGCGGGAGCAGGCATCGACAATACATGCTCCCGATCATTCGACCAGGGTTGTCGAGGCAGCTCTCCGCCACCGATATGCAGATCCCCATGATCTCGAGTCCGCTCAAGCAGACGAACGAGATCGACTGGACTGTCCCGCTCAAACAGCACATTCGAACCGCCTACTCAGATGACCCCGAACGATACGATGACGAGTGCAGAGCGCTCAACCGGCTGCGGCAGGACATGCGAGGGGCTGGGAAAGATAGTGCAGCTGGGAGAGATCTGCTGTACAGATACTATGGACAACTAGAGCTGCTGGACCTGCGGTTCCCGGTGGATGAGAACCATATCAAGATCTCCTTCACATGGTTCGATGCGTTCACCCACAAACCGACGAGCCAGTACAGCTTGGCGTACGAGAAGGCGAGCATCATATTCAACATCTCGGCGGTGCTGTCGTGTCATGCGGCGAACCAGAACAGACATGAGGATGTTGGGTTGAAGACCGCGTACCATTCGTTTCAGGCGAGCGCGGGCATGTTCACATATATCAACGAAAACTTTTTGCATGCGCCTTCGACGGATCTGAGCCGGGAGACGGTCAAGACACTGATCAGTATCATGCTGGCGCAGGGGCAGGAGGTGTTTATTGAGAAGCAGGTTGTGGACAACAAGAAGCCTGGACTACTGGCGAAGCTGGCAGCACAGGCGGCGTACCTATATGCTCAAGCAGTGGAGGGCACGCAGGAGAACGTTTCGAAGGCGATATTTGAGCGGGTGTGGCTATTGGTGACACAGATCAAGCAACACCACCTGGCGAGCATGGCACAGTACTACCAGGCCATTGCCGACTACGAGGCGAATAGCTACGGTCAAGCCATCGCGCGGTTACAAGCTGGGCAAAGCGCCAACAAAGAGGCTGTCCGGATCGCCAACGCCATGCCCGGGACCATGCCATCGAACAGCAACCTAGGCTCTGAGACTGGCATCATCCTGTCCGAAATGGTGAACAAGCAGAAAGCAGCAATTACAGACAAGCTGGCGGAGTTCATAAGAGACAACGACATGATCTACCACCAAACAATACCCGCCGAATCGAACTTACCCAGCATACCGAAGCTGCCTGCCGCAAAAGCAATCCCGGTCTCCGAGCTCTATCAGGGCCAGGACATCCAGAGGATAATTGGGCCAGACATCTTTCAGCGAATTGTACCTATGAGCGTCACGGAAAGCGCAAGTCTGTATGACGAGGAGAAGGCGAAGCTCATTCGTGCTGAAGCTGAGCGGTGTGAGGGTGCGGACGATGAGCTTGCCACTTCGTTGGACTACCTCAAACTACCCGGAAGTCTGAATATCCTCAAAGGCGGCTTGGACCAAGAGAGTATGGGTGTTGATGAGGAGTTCCGGAATTGGTGCGCTGAGCTGGCAGGTCATAGCCCGTTCAACCCGACATTCGAGCAATTGAGGAACAACAAACAGGAAACGGTAACGACGCTGGATGCCAGCCTGAAACAGCTAGATATGGAGGAGAGTGTGTGTGAGAAGATGCGAAGCAAGTATGGAGTGGACTGGACACAGCAACCCTCATCACGACTGACGAATACGTTACGGACTGATGCGAAGAGCTACAAATCGGCAGTGGAAGAGGCGAGCACGAGTGATGCGCAGCTGTATTCGACCTTCCGACAGTACGAGTCTGACTTTGACGAGATGCGTTCAGCGGGTGAGACAGACGAGGCGGATGTGTTGTACCAACGTGCTATGATAAAGGCTGGTGCTGGGAAGAAGAGTTCGACTGTGCAAAGTCCTGGCGCTGGAGGGTACGAGGAGGGCAATCTGTTAGACGATGACTTTGTGGATCAAAATCAACTCAGTGTCGCAGAGCAGATACAGTTGGTCGAGGAGCTGATACGGAAACTGCAGCTGGTTAAGAGGGAGAGGACGCAGGTGTTCAAGGACTTGAAGGAGAAGGTATGCTATCAGTAACTATGAACTGCTAACGCCTATGGCTGACTTGTCCAGATACACAACGACGACATCAGCAACGTCCTCATCCTCAACAAAAAAGCCATCACAAGCCAAGAAGCAGCACTCTTCAAATCCGAACTCGAGAAGTTCCGCCCACACCAGAACCGCATCCTCCAAGCAAACCACAAGCAATCCGCGCTGATGAAGGAGCTCACCCGCACATACTCCGACCTCCTCCAAGACAAGCGAGTGAGCAGAGAACAAAACAAGTACGAAGCTTTCTCCCGGCAACGAAACGTCGTCCTAAGTAAGTACCGAAAAGTGTACCAAGCGTACACAGACCTGCAGGCAGGCTTGCAGCGAGCACAACAGTTCTACGATGAGATGAAGGACACGGTGGACAGCATGAAGAAGAACGTCGATTCCTTCGTGGAGAATCGCCGAAGCGAGGGCGGTCAGCTCCTCAATACCATCGAAGCCAGCAAAGGCAGCGGCGCAGACCGCGAGCAGGCTCGATTAAAAGAGCTGATGGAACGTATGAGCGTCAGCCCGGGCACACAGCACTCGCACTCCCCTGTGCCAACTTCCGCGGCATCAGATCCGAGACGGCCGCCTCCATTGCAGTACATCAATGCGCAACAGCAATCAGGGATGGCAGGTGGCTACAACCCAGCCCGCTCTCCGCCCGTGACGCCCGGCTACCCACCGAACGGCAGCATGCAACCTCCTCCCCAACCGCAACACGCCTCCTACCCCTCCTTCCAATCCCAACAACAACAAAACGGCTTCTCCTCCAACCCCCGCCGGGAATCCTACCACCAATCCTACAACCCCCACACCTACTCCTCCGGCGCAGCGGGGCCCGTCTCGCCGCCAGCACATCAACAATACTTCTCCCCCCCACCACCCCAGCAGTATCAGCAGCAACAGCATCCTCCTTCCACCATCACCTACGGCTCTCAGCAATCTCAGCAAGGTGGTTACGGCGCAGGTATGCCGCCTGGTTGGCAACCCCCTCCGCCTCCGCCCGGGCCGCCGCCGAGTCAGGATTACGGGGCGCTGCAGGCGAGTAATTACCCCAGTGGGCCGGGGGGGTATGCTAGTGATTTGAGGAGGAGTGCGCAGGGGCAGGGACAGCAGCAGCAGGGGGGGCAGGGACAGGATCCGTGGGCTGGGTTGGGGGCGTGGAAGTGAGTGGTAAGCTTTTTCTCTCTTCTTCTTTGTGCGTGACTTGCTTAGTATGGTGGGGTGGGGGCGGCATGGCATGGCGGGCGGGGCGTTGGTGATAGCATTGGGCTTTGTACGCAGTGGATGATGGACGAGGTCTGGTGATGACGAGTTTGAGGAGGACGACGGACAGTAACTACAGTGGAGATATGGGAGCATGACTTGCATCGAAGCAAGCGAGTTTGTATGGCATCGCACAAAGCCTCTACCTGCGCTACTGTACACGTATCTAACGGCGTTGCATACCATCTCCGCCCACCTAACAAGGCGGGGTGCCCCCGTCGTCTGACGTTGCTCGCCGCCATGACCGCATTGAGCAGAGCTATCACTGCTTCACAGGTGATTGGGCGGGTCGTGGCCATAGACGAAGCCGGAGGGGGTGAGCGCTCGAGTGGTGTAGACGGTGGTACTGGCAGCAGTGCTCTCCGGCTCGGGATTCGTGCGGCGATTTGGCGCACTCCTGATGGTCTATAAAATCGTGAGAGCTGCTTCAGTCGCCAACGCTCTTATCCGCATCATCAGCTTCTGCAGCCGCCTGATCCTGTGGCATCTTCGTCTCGGTCTCCTCTTGCTCATCGGACTCGGTAGCCTCGGACTTCATGTTCTTCATGAATTCCTCTGAGTCGGCCTTCGAAGCCGCATCTGGGTCGTCATCGTCAGCTACCGTCTCAATGACAGTCTGCTCCCCCTCGTCCTCCGTCTTGCCTTCCTCTTCAGCTTCCGCTTCCGCTTCCACTTCCTTGACCTCCACCTCCACTTCATCCGAACTCTCTTCCTGCTTCTCGGGCTTCACAGTATCGCTCCTGGAAATCCCGATCTCCGACTCCCACACCGCCTCGCCCTCCTGCGGTTGCGTTGAGATCGGCGTATCTGCCTCCATCTCCGTCGGTTCGACCATATCTTTCAACGCCGTCATCTGTCGGTCTAGTGATGGCTTGTCGGCCACAGGGGAAGCGAGAGAAGGCTCCGACTGACGAGCCAGGCCAATACTGGCGAGCCCACCTCCCAGTACACCATCCTCATCTTCTACCTCCTCTTTGATAACCGTGCTGGGATCGCGCGAGAAATCGCTCTTGGTGTGGCGATGTCTCTTAGTCGTATCGCCCATCCCAGCAAACACCCTGTCCATCCCCGGCACCCCTAGAGGCACCATCTCTTCATCCTCTGCTGTCCTTTTCAGTTCGGCCACAGCCTCGATCCGCTTGTCCACTTCCCTCCGCAACACACTCGGCGTTTGCACCTCCCCTCTCCCCTGTTCGTCGACCTCCGGCTCCACCCCCTCCGCCTCAGCAGGAATGGTGTAGTTCTCCCCCTCAATAATCCCATACTCATCACACACCGTTTTGAAAAACACGTACAAGCCCGTCTTCCCCTCCACCCGCCAGAACATCTCTCGATGCTGGAACCAGGCGTGCGCGTAGATACGATAGACGCGCCGGAAAATGTTCTTGATCTCTTTCATCTGCACCGCCAACACCTTGTCATTCCCTAACGCCCCACTACCCGAGCCTAAGCCGAGTCTGCTGGGGAACATCTTGCTCGAGGTGAGGGTATTAGCAGCCCAATCGAGCGTGTGACAGCAATAGTCAATCGCGGCGCAACTCTTCGGCGGCTCGTGCACGGCGCAGAGGTATTGCCATTCGCTTGCGCGCATCTCGGGGCAGGTTGTCGGGCTGCATGGGGGATCGTCGTGGAATAGGCCTACTATGACTGCGTTGGTTTTCTGGGTCAGGAAGCGGGCGAGTTCATAGAGCCAGATCTCTTTGCTCGTGTTGGGAGGCGGGATGGCTAGCTGTTTGGCGATCTCGGCGGTGATGGGGTGGGTTGTCAGCGAGTCCGGGGGGTGGGTGTGCGAGTGGTGCAGCGCTTTGAGGTGTTCCGTCAATTGGAAGGCTGAGTCGATGGAGGCGAGGTCGACAAGGGGTGGGCCATCGGACATGTCTTCGGCTTTGGTGCCGGGGCGGATACGGCGGGATGCGGCATTGTGGAGAGCGGTGGAGGGGGACGAGGAGCGGGGGTCTTCGTAGAGCGAGAGGCCGGGTGATGTTGGACCGATTTGGTCTTCGGCGATGGGTGGGGGAGAAGGGAGTCGAGGGGATGAGCCAGGGCTTGGGGCGGCCATGGTTCGGCGATGTGGTGGTGGCGAGGGCATAGCAGTCGGGCCCAAGACGCTGCTGGTCGAGTTAATCAACATTGGGAGCGATCTTCAATGCATTCACCGTGAACTCTATTTGCCTTCCCGAGTGGGACGTGCAGCGGCTGTAGCCGGGATACACTTCACTTTCACATGCTCTTTTAATCAATCACCTTTCCTGTCATTATCATGACTATGGAAGACGATGATGACGGTCCTCCGATGCTGGTCGCCGCGGATGGCAGTAACGAGCCATCCGAAGCAAGTCTCAGCACTGACACGGAAGATGCAAAGATCGCCAGAGTGCCCATCACGATCATCACAGGTATGTTTGATGTTTTGCTGCCTCTAGCGAGTGCTATGGCACATCTCAACTTCGATATGCTTTTCGCAGAAAGACCAAGAGTTCCCAAACGCCTCCCCATTATATCTCGACTTCTTGACCACGATTAGTAATTCTATTATTTCAATCCGTACTGATGTCTCTTCTCAGGCTATCTCGGAGCAGGCAAAACCACCCTCCTAAACTACATCCTCACCGCCCGCCACGGCAAGAAAATCGCCGTCATCTTGAACGGTACGTTGCCCGCTCCCCTCCCCTCCAATCGCCACCCACTAACCTCCCCTCAGAATTCGGCAACACATCCTCCCTCGAATCCCGCCCAGCCCCCGCCCCCATAACCGTCTCCTCCTCCACAGGCACTTCAGCAACAGAATGGCTCGACCTAGCCAACGGCTGCATCTGCTGCACCGTCAAAGACGCCGGCGTCAACGCCCTCGAATCCCTCATGGCCTCCCGCGGCGAGAACTTCGACTACATCCTCCTCGAAACCACCGGCCTCGCGGACCCGGGCAATATCGCGCCGTTGTTTTGGGTGGATGAGGGGTTGGGGAGTACGATTTATTTGGATGGGGTGGTGACGGTGGTGGATGCGGTCAACCTTTGCCGAAGCCTAGATGCACTCACGGGCGACGAAAGGGCGGATGGGGAGGATCATGATCATGTCGGGCCGCTGTTGACGACGGCGCATTTGCAGATTTCGCATGCGGATGTTGTGGTGATTAATAAAGCTGACCTCGTCACCGCTGCCCAGCTTTCAGCGGTTGAAGCGCGGGTGCGTGCGATAAACGCACTCGCCACTGTAAAAGTCACCGACCACTCTCGGATACCTGACCTGGAGGGGCTAGTACTCGACCTCCACGCCTACGATAACGTTACAGCAGAGAATTTGGCGTTCGCGAGTAAAGGGCACAGCCATCTGGATCCAGCGATCGGGACGGTGATGTTGGAGTTCCCGGTGCTGGATGAGGCAGGGCTGAGGAGGCTGGATGGGTGGTTGAGGGCTGTGCTGTGGAACAGCGAACTGCCAGGGTATGAGGGGATGGTGGGATGGGAGGTTCATCGGGTGAAGGGCCGGATACCGATGGTGGACGGGATGGTGAAGATGTTACAGGGTGTGAGGGAGATATTTGAGATGATTGATTCTGTCGACACTGCTCCGCAATCTGGTTCCGAAGAAGAAGGCGAGACAGGACGGATCGTCATCATCGGCCGCAACATTAGCAGCGCTACTCTCGCCACTGCTTTCCAGCGGAGTGTCGACAGTGCTCTCGGTCGCTGAGGACCTTATCCGAACCACTACTCAAGCTTTCGAAGCCGCCGCAGCCCCCTCAACCCTCACCCCACCCCCATTGACAACACTCTTATCCCGATGGAAAATACACATCATCCCCTTATCCCCGCACGCAACCAACCACGTCCCATCCGGACTCCACGCCATCTGCGACGTCGCGAAATGCTCATCAAGCCCGCGGGCGTTACGGCAAAGACGCGTTTTCGGTGTGAAGGAGGCGTGGGCTTTGAGCGGCGTGAAGGGGTCGGAGAGGGCGAAGCGGCGTTCGGGTGGGCCGGACATGGAGGTTGAGGAGGGTTTGGCTGGAGATCGGGTTAGCGGACGAGAAACAGGAGATGAGGTGGTGGGATCGAGGAAGGGAAAGGAGAGGAGGATTGGGAGGAGGGGGGAGGACTCACGCGTCCCACCACCGCCAGTAGTGTTGCCATCGCTGGCTACGCTTTCTGATCGCACTTCATCGAGGCGGTTCAAGTTTTCCGAGCTGATGGTTGGATTTGGCTTTCGTCCCGCTTTGCCGCCTCGACCTCTCTTCTTCTCTTCTGCTGGATCCCCACCCTCTTCCAACTTCTGTAGATCCCAGAACAAGAACGTGGACTCCTGGTTCCCCATCGACAAGATCGGCCGCATGCCCGGTCGATGCAGCAATCCGAAGCGGTGGTAGAAGCGGTCGGTGTGCGGAATGCTGAAGCTGAGGATTCGCTGAAACCCACGTGAACTTTTGGGGTGTGGAAATGAGGAGCGGGTGTATGTCGTTGGGCCGGGCATTGGAGGTTCGCTAGGAGCAGGGTCGTTGGGGTCGAAACCATCGATCTTCCAGAGCAAAATCTCGTTCTTGTTATTCGAATTTTGGTCGCGGGCGGCACGGGAGAAGATGAGATCGCCGTAGAATTGGAGGCAGTCGACGTAGTTGGGGTGAATCTCGATGGACATGAAGTGGGGGTAGTAGACGACCGTTGGTGTTGTGTGCTGCGATATTTGGTCTTCAGGTTGGTCGAGCTGGTCTAGGTCTGGAACGGCCCAGAGGCATACAGCGGTGTCCAGGCCTCCTGACAAGAGCCAACGACCATTTGGATGGAAAGCCATTGATAGTGTAGGCTGTTTGTGGCCTTCGCCACTGAATATGGCGACACATGGCTGGGCCTCGAACTTCGGTCGGAGGTCCCATAGTCGGATCGTGTAGTCTTCTGCCGCTGAAGCGATGAGGTTTGTCGACAATGGTGATATCGCTAGATCATTGATGTCTTTGCCGTGGCCTGGTAGTGTTCGGAGTGGTTCTCCCGTCAAAGCGTCCAGTATTTTGATCTGCTTGGGAGAGCTTCCGGCAATGCAGAGTAGTGGTCGGTGGGTGGTTGGGTCGACGGTCCACACGAGGCTGTTGTAGAATGCCTTGGACTGCTCTCTTCATCAGCTGATGGTTCTCAAGTACGTAGTCCCAGACGTCGCTCACATCCTCGTCTTTGTACCATCCCAGTAGCTCGTACGGGGGGTCGGACTCCAAGTCCGGTCTGAAGATGAAAACCTGTAGCGTCCATTAATTTACAAATTCCTAAATTCAATGATTGCGCTTACGTCTTGCTCCCCCGTCACCGCGAAGATGTTGTCGTTGTCGGCCGTCGGATACGGGAAGAATTTGACATCGAATAACGTCTGATCCCCTGAGCTTGGTTAGAGTCTCGCACAGTGTAAGATACACGAGCACGCGTTTGACCAACCTTGAAACAACCGAGCACAGTCTGTGAGAGTCGGGAAGATATCCATATTCTCAGACAATCGCTTCGACGAGCGGGACCAGGCAACTCGGACCGTAGTTGCCTGTCGACCGAATGTTGCGGCTGCTGACTCTCGACTTCACTGGGTGTCACATGCGGTGCCCAGTCGTCCTCGCAAGCCGTTTGCTCGAAGGCGTGATGGTTACACCAGTCCCAGGCAGTGCCAAGCTATGGCTGCATGGCCGTCGTGAAAGTTGCCTTGCAAGTCTCCAATCTAATTCCGGCTCGGAGAAGGTCGGCGGAAGCACGAGTGGACTGCCAGCCTCGGATGCGTGCCGAAGGACTAGGAAGTGCGGTGAGGTGAGCAAGGTCGAGCTGTTGCGCGGATTCGCCTACGATCGACGATGAAGTTCAAATGAGGCAGTTCGGTGGAGCAAGCGGAGTTTTCTTTCAAGGCCCTGCTTGCTGTAGTGCTACGGCACCGACGGGATGGGTTTTGGGCTGGTCACTGCATATGCGAGTGTGGTTGACAACGGCGGAGGTGCAGCTTTGTGCGACCAGGGTGTTTGTGCGTGATGCCTCGCAGAGTAGGACAGGTGTGATGGAGTCCGAACTTCCGGTCGACGATCAGGTGACGGTGTGACGGCAAGGAGGGCTTTGCGACTTCTTGTTGCGGTCCAAGCACAAAACTCTGTTGTAGTTCTGCAACAGCGGCGAATGAAGGACCAGCGGGTGGCGGGCAGATGCAGCAGCTCACTTACGTGCAGCCGGCTAGCGACAGTGTGTCCCTGCGCAATGGCACGCTGGACCCCAGTTGCAGCTGCGGTCTCACGTCCGACAGGGCAGGTCGGTATGGTGATGATCCAGCTGCATATCGAATGTCGAACGGCGAAGGAGGATTCCGAGACATTGGCAGGACTTCGACGGCTATATGCACGAAGTCGAGCTTATAGGCACTGGACAAATCCACTGCAACGACTAATTGTTCATCGTTCGACTTTACGTAGATCGCGAAAGGCTCTGATTGGTCAGGACTACAAAGCGAGGAGAAACATCGGGTAAAAATTGCACATTACGTCAAGCCGGCACGAAAGCTAAGGCATACAATAAATTCGGAGGTCCAGTCAGTCGCTAAAAGATCAAACCTCGAGCAGTTTCTCGGCATCAAACTCTTTGCTCTGAGAAGAGGGTCCGGACTAAATAGCCTGCCATATGTGTGGAGCTCGAACTAACCTCTGCGCTTTGACTTCACCTTTACCCACACCTCGGATCGCAGGTTGAAGAGACAGAAACATTTCAGTACTCCCAGCAGCTCGCAAAGCCATTGCATCGATGTGAACCACGCCAGTCGCCTTGAACAACAACAAAACAAATTGGTTGCAGCCATCACAACTTCACTCCTCCGAAGTCGCAGGTCGAGTGGCTCGGAGGCAATCAAGGACTCAGTCCCGAAGCAGCCAACTTCATCCGCCTGGAAAGTGTCCAGAGCGCGAAGAGTAGCCTGACAGCATGGAGACCACGTTCATATCAATCCACAGTATGTCTTGGACGGAATGCTACCAACGACGCCACCTCTAACCTCGCCCTGCAGACCTCGACGAAGAAGCCGCCATCCTCTATACCTCCGACTCCATCATCGACATCCTCGGCTTCACTCCAGATGAGGTTGTGGGTCGCTCAGCATGGGAGTTCTTCCCTGCCGAGCAGCTCCCAGGCTACCAGAAATGGCACAAGGAGAAGGTGACAATGGACAAAGCCGCGGTGCTGGCGTACTGTCACGTCAAGAACAGCGATGGGGAGTGGATCTGCTGTGAATGCTGCTTTTCGATCGTGTACGACGTTATGATCGTGTGCACCAGTGTCTACAAGAGAGGCATGAGCAGTGACAGTGAGTATAAATGGCTCCAGATCTGAATCAAGACATGGCTGATGGTGTGGTGTCTTCACAGAACGCGCATTGGAGGCACCAATCGTACGACGTATATTCACATCGTCGCCCAAGGACCCACGATACCACATGTTGTCGCATATCTCGCAGAAGTTCGCCACGCCGGCTAAGCAGCAACAGCATGAACCTCGTGCTGCGCTCTTCCTCAACAGGTTCACTCGAACAATGTCGATCATGTACGCCACATCCGGCATACAAGACATCATCGGCATATCCGCGGACGATATGAGAGGTCGCAGCTTCTACTACTGCATAGCCGAGAACTGCCTACAAGACGCCATCAAGTGCCTGGAACAAGCTAAAGGCAACGACTCGATCGCATATCTTCGGTTCTGGTTCAGAGACCCACGGCAGGACGACCAGCCTCCACCTCCGGACGACGACAGCGACGAGGAGATGACTACTGATGTGAGCACAGATTATGAGGAGGGCGGTGTGAACCTGCGGAGTCGAAGCTCGAACAGCTCACAAGCAGTCGAGTCTGGCGATGGCATGGACGTAGATGATGAAGGTGCGCAGATGCGAGATCCGGACTCGCGCACTTCGTCGAAAGACAGCACACTGACGCCCGATACCCATGAAGCGATCTTCGGCGAGGAAAGAGCGGCCCCCTCGTCTGCATCATCCATGGGCTCGTCCACAGACCTTCGACCTCCGGAACCCATCGAGCTGGAAGCAGTCATCTCCTGCGCGTCAGATGGCCTCGTCGTCTGCTTACGCAAAGCACGACCTGTCATTCCACCACCCACCCACCGACCATCTCAACCCATGTACCAGAACGGTCTCTTCGCCGCACCCTGGGGCGACCAGCCCGTCTTACCTCGCGTCGAACAACGCGCTGGCGCTGGCTTTACTCCATCGTTCGCACCCGCCCTCGGTCCGCACGGCGCACACCACGCTACCACTCCATCTCGTGCAGCTCTAACACACGACAGCGACTTCATGCACGCGATCCGCGACCAAGCGGTCTTCGCATGGGCACTCACGGGTATCAACGGCACCATCGCCGAGTACGCGCACGGCAAACCGCTCGGCGAATCGTTGCCTCCAGAGGGGCTGCCTGTCTGGGCGAGCGATCGACGGCACAACGAGGACGGCGACACGGGTTCGGAAGGCTTCCGCGACGGGCGCGAGATGCTCGGATCGGCGTCACGGAGTCCTCTGGGTGGGAGGTCGGATAGGCATCTGTTCGGTGACCCAGGTCTGGATCGTGCGGGCAGCTACGGCACGAGGAGTGCTGGTGGTGGGGGTGCCAGTGGCGATGGGAGCTGTAACGGCGGCAGCAAAGGCGGGACTCCGTACTCTGGGCCTCGATGATAACGGAACGGTCGGATGGGAGGGAAGCAGACTGTTCTGAGACAGCGTCGGAATAAAAGTTGAGAAAGGATTGACCACCAGCACCCTTCCGACATGCGGCAGACTTTACACGACCTGGAGGGCACACGATGAGAAGCTGTCTGAAATGGCATAGCCTCGTGCATGAGGTCCGACCACACGAACGAGGAGATATTGAGGACACATTAGCGATTCAGCGATATTGGGTAAACAGAGATACCAATTTGGTATGGAGTACACGAGCCAGACGGCGGGCAAGGGCAAGGGCACGATCCGGAGGGTGGCAAAAATGATTGTGAGGCGGATCTATGAATTGCAGTACACGATAATGCATAAATTTAGTTACGCAGACGATATGATGAGAAGCTATGCAGCAGAATTTCCACACATGCATACCAAAGATGTCACAGTAGCAATCGTACTGAGGCGATCAGACTCCAGACACCGTGCTAATCCAGCAAGAACCACACTCGTAGCACTACTCTTCACCCGCCTCCACTTCTACCAACTTCTTCTCCTTCCTCCTCTTCTTCCCCTCACCACCCTCCTCGCCCTCCTCCGCCTTCCGCTTCTTCTTTTTCTTCTTAGCTTCACCATCCTCCTTCGGCGCATCAAACTCCGCCTCCCTCTTCTTCCGCTTCTCCTCCATCTTCCCCTTCATCGCCTCAACCTGCCGCTCCTTCTTCCCCCTCTCCTGCACGCTCTTCGCCAAAAAGTACTCCCCACTCTCCATCTGCAAATCAACCTTACTCCTCTCCTGCGCCGGCGGGAACGGCGTATACACCTTCTTACTCTTATCATCCACCTTATACGGCACCCTCCGCTTACTCAAATTCCGCTTCTTGAAATGCGGCAAAAAGCGATCCCAGTTCTCGTTCACCAGCTCCGGGTCTTTTGCGAGTTCGCGTTTGATCATGAGTTCTTTGACGTGGTAGATGGGGTGCACGTTGGCCATGCAGTCTTCCACCACGCGCCGGACTTCTTTGAGGGATTTGTAGGTGCCCATGATGCTGACGGTGTTGCCTTGGACGAGGATGTAGGTGCTGGTGAGGAGTTCGAGGGCTTTGAGCGTGGAGCCGTTGGGGCCGAGGATGCGTTGGCGCCGTTTGACGAAGCGGTCTTTATTCCGGACTAGACCTCTGATTTTTATGACATCGCAGGCTACGCCGTCGTCGAGGATTTTGAGGGCTTGTGGCGCGGGTACAGAGCGCGCGAGGAGTTTTATCAGGTCCCGTGCGTTCAGTATCGCGGCCGGGTCGAAAGTTTTGCGGGTGGTTTTGACGGTCATGCTGCCTTCGACCAGGTCGAGGGTGCAGGCGACGCCGTGTTTTTCGAGGGCGCGGGTGACGGTGGGCCATGAGGCTTTGAGGTAGGTCTCGCGGTATTTGGGGAAGAGGGTTGCGAAAGAGGACTCGTCGGTGAAGGTGCCTGCTGTGTTTTGGTCGGGGGTGAAGGTCTCTTCGGCCCAGTGGTCGATGTCGTCTATATCCCAGGGTTTGTCTCGTTTGTGTGTGGACGGCATGATGGGCGGTGCGTGGTGTGGTGAGTGGTGGGAGGTGCGATATGAGTTGGAGATGGACTGAAGATTTAAAGCGGCGGGCAAAACTTTCCGCGCCCACTTCGAGCCAAGACCACGAACTGCAGCGTGGGAAGCTTAACAGAGATTGGCTTTTGATAGAATGATACGCTTCTGATCGCCCGCATCAGCAAGACCTTCTAATGTTGAGTAAACGGACGAGGGATCCGTATGTGAAGATCAGCACGGGGATGCGCACCTATCGACCTCTCATGTCATCGGCGAGGCCCCCGGTGATGTCCACCGCAAGCGGCAGCACGGGACCGGCTGCAGATTATGGAATCTCCTAACTATATTTAAGGTTGGGCAAATGAAGTGCCACTGACATCGTTAAAGCCAACTGAAAATAACATCTTCTCTTTCCTACACCACAAGATGAAGAGAAGCTCTACCTTCGTTTCGCCGAAAGGGCACACCAGTCGCGAATGGCTCGCTACCAAAGCACACAAGGCGACTATCACTGGACCGCTCTCATGGTGCAACCCGACGCTCGCGCGATTTCCCTTGACCTTGCAGCAACAGGAAGCGACACAACTCGACGGCGCTGGTTACGCGCCGACCCGCACCCATACAGAAGGCTCACGTATCTCAAATATTGATGGTTCGCAAGTCGAATGGCGCGCACGCGATAACCGCAAAGGTAAACCGCCCACAACACTCTCAGGCGCCACTCGAGTACTGACAGCATGTTGTGCAGGCCGCCACGCTCTCATCATCCCTCGCCATGCCACAAAAGACGAAGTACCTCAGATCACCTCCGAATGGTCCGCTGTGAGTAAAGGTATCTGGCGAATGTGTACGACCTTTGCCTGGTGGGATGTTTCCTGGTGGGTCGCTGTACTCTTCTCTGTCGGCTCGGCCATCTTCGTGGCGTCAGCGCTCTTCTACTGGCTCCCGCAGGAAGCACCGTGGACCGACTTCAAAGGCGCAGGCTGGGCTGGGGGTGTCTGCTCTGCCGTCGGTGCGACGCTCTTTCAGATTGGCGCGTTCCTGCTCATAGTGGAAGCATGCAACGAGAACCAAGCCGGCTGCTTCGGCTGGGCGCTCGAGCATGCCTTCTCGCGCGATGCTGACTCCAGTTCTTCAAACGAGCCTAAGACTTCGGCCGCAACCGATGCCATCGCCAAGCCATCCTCCGGCTACTGCGACCATCACCACGTTACAGGCATTCACAAGCGCGCAACCGTCGAACTCCAACACCCCTCCGCCGGCCGGCAATGGGAATGGTGGCCCACATGGCACGAGCTCACTAGCCACTACTTCCACGAAATCGGCGCCCTGTAAGCAACTGATCTCCACTGCACAATGGTTCTCCGAGACACGATCGGACTCCCTGTCGTGCTCTGAGACCTTCTACACCCCTTAACAAGGCTGAGATACTTGCTAACCCTTATCCTGCAGAGCCTCCTTCATCGAAGCCATCGGTGCAACAATCTTCTACATCTCCGGCATCATGGCCCTGCCAGCAATTTACGACAACCTCTCGCAGGGCGTCCTATGGGGCGTCTACTGGCTCGCATACCTCGTCGGCGGCATCCTCTTCGTCGTAGCCAGCGCGATGTACATGCTCGAAACGCAGCCGACTTGGTACACGCCCGCGCCGCATCTTCTCGGATGGTGGATCGGGCTCTGGAATACGATTGGGTCCGTGGGCTGGGTGTTGAGCGCGAGCTTTGGCTATTGTAGCGCGAGTTGGTGTGGGTATCAGAGTGATTTGAGTTTGTTGTGGGCGAGTGTGGCGTATTTGATTGGGAGTTTGCTCTTGTGGTATGAGGCGTTGGATAAGTATCCTGTGGAGAGGGCCTCGAAGTGATGGGTAGAAGGCTCAGCAAGTGTCTCGGACCTGTCGTCGAGCCTGAAAAATTCCAGAGCGCCGCTTGTTGCGTAATACTATCTTAGAGCATCCTTTCACCCGTCGGTTTAGCGGCGAAGAAGTGAGCCGGATTAGTATTGTCAGAGCGAGGAGACTTGTGAATGTGAGTACTCTCGAACTATTTCACCAGCATGCATTATTTCACCGATAATTCTTTCACATGTGATCAGATCGTCGTCGGTGCCTTCCTCTTTCGGAACGCTAGTTGCTTCGTTGCCTAAGCTAGGCCGGATGAATTCTCTACCCTTCCTCAGTGTTCTGCTTGGCTCCTCGAGATTCCTTCCATCTACGTCTTGATCAATTGGACCAGCAGATATCGACCATCGTCCGGATCACACCCGCACGATTGCATCAAACTTACACCAAGACAATCATACCACACATCAAGCAGGCGACGATAAGCGCCCGCGATGACTACCTCAATTTCCACGCCTCCGACCACAAGTCGGCTGTTCAGCCTTCCTGCTGAGCTTCGCGAGTACATCTTCACCTTGGCTTGTGACAGACCTCCCGGACCCATCACTGCTGGGGTGACTTCACTTTCTGTCGTGCGCAACGGCAACAACACGAACACAAATATTCCCGGCAGCTACACAGGAACCCAGCGCGCGATATATCCGACACTTCCACCTCTTGCAAGGACATGCCGTCAAGCCTACACCGAGCTTGCCGCAAAGCTCTACCACGAGAACATCTTCATATTCAGACTTCACGCCAGTGACGGTACCATCGTCACCAGCACCAAGGCATTCGAAAAGTGGTTGAATTGCCCTACCCGCGCATCCGCACATCGTGCTGCAATTGTGGCGAATCTGGCCCACGTCAAGTTGGTCTTTCTAGTGAGGTACTGCACGGACCTCGACCTGTTGGATGCTGATCTAGGAGGATGCCGGGATGTAAGCATCGAAGTCAAGAACGATCCAGATGGCGAATGCGTGAGCGTCAGCGCAGACCGAAAGCTGTCGAGATGCAGATGCAATCTGGTACAGGCAGCCAAGACATACGTTTTTCAGAATACCACCAACGAGGCGGCCCAGCAGAACCGTGTGATCGAATACATCTCTGGCGTTGAAGAGTTCGTGTACCAGACGGGGTTCGAAGATCTCATGCCGGACGTTCGCAAGTGCGAGACGTGCAGGGAGTAGTCGAAGTGGGAGCGACCGCTGGAATGACCGCTGGACCAATGGTGCCGAAGAAGCATCGGTTTGTGTGAGAGTACATCACCTCGGCGTATAGCTGTGTCGCGTGCAGGAAGAGGATGCTTGAGTAGGGCATAGAGGTGTCCGCGGGTGCAGGATCTCACGCAAGAAGGCATTGGATGTGCTACTGTCGTTTGCGTGAAGCGTGTTCCCAGACGGATGGAAACGCAGGGAAGGCAGTGCTCGAGGATGGGCATGTGAGTCACTACTGTCTTGCATTGAGGTAGATGCATGATTTTGTGCACTCCAAGACAAAGGAATTCACCAACGTAAGTCTCTCGATTGTTCTACTGTCGTGAATTTGCAAGATGTTTCGACATTCACTTGCATTCCAAGCTAGGCTAAATGACTTGCTTGCTCCTTTCGCGGCATTCCTCTTGCTTTCCTAAACATCATACCTCAGCCGAAGACCAGCAAATCTCAAGAGACGATGGCGACAAATCAAGATACAGCCACGCCGCGCAGTAAGGAAGCGACGCCTAACCCTATGGCTACATCGGCACAACCCACCAGTTTCGGGAATCGACTCTTCAACCTGCCTACCGAGCTCAGGGATGAGATCTTCAAGTTGGCGATCTCGGATCCATCGGGCACACCCCTTATCGCTGCGAGACTTCAGCGTAGGGAAGGTCCAAACACCACCAGCCGCTTGTCTGCGATCATCCCGACTCTCCCAGCTCGCGCCGTCACATGCCGTCAAGCATACACAGACGTTGCAGCGAGTTTCTACCAGGAGAACACCTTCAAGTTCAGGCTGCAGATCAACGGCCATCGTAGCATTCTCCGCCTGGCTTCTGGGTTCCACACGTTCGCAGATCCAGCAAAACATCATCTACGACAATCTGCGCCATGTCGTCCTCGTCCTCCGGTTCGTCAAATCAAGGAACATCGACTCTGTACTCCCACCACCGGTCAAGGGCGAAAACCCCACCATCGAAGCGGAGCTGTCGAGCGATGGCAAGGTGGTGGTCAAGTATAACCGGAAGCTGCTGTCGAGGTGCACGTGTGTGCTGAGGAAGAGACTGGCGCGGTGCAACTCCTGGTTGAAGGAGGAGCCGGAAGATCGACAAGGTCTGATCCGCTACGTCGAGAGTGTGGAGGAGTTTGTGTTCGACTACGATGTTGTGTGGGACAAGCACTCGGAGCAAGAACCGAATTACGAACGTTTCATGAGAGATGTGCGCGAGTGCAAGACGTGCAGGGAGGGATCGGAGTGGTGGACTCCGCCGGCTGAAGTGCCTGCGGCTGCTGAGTTCCCGTAAGTGCGAAGAGGTTGACGTGGGAGGCAGCTGTGCGACATCTCATGCGGGAAGGCCTTGATTATGCTACTGTCGTCTGTGCGGAAGTTCTCTGGGAGTGATGGGATTGCGGGGAAGTGGTATGACCGAGTGAGGTATGTGCATGTGACTTACTGTCCTGTATTGAGCTAGAAGCAGGTCCGTACCTTCCTCATGCTACTAGTGGTTTCACTAAGCAAGCCAAATCCGATCACTCCTGCTTCCTCGTGGCTTCTGAACCATTATCCCACCCTTCATTGCTCATCACATCTCGAATCTTGCTTAGAGATGGCCTGTTTCTCGCGAGAATGTACTGGAACAACTCATTCGATAGCTCGAGAGGAGGGCGTGAGGCTTTCTGGGAGTATAATCAAGCAGAACATCTCCTAGAAGTATGTTGTGACATTGTGAAGCGTTGACTGGATGTCGCATGGTGAATGAACAAACGTGGCAGAGAATTCGTTGCATGTGAGTTGCTGTTTCAAATCGTTCTGCTATGCACCATAAGGTACCGTCGAGCTCGTGACCCGCTCACGTGAAGAAGCTGCTCGCACCTTCTTCTTCTTGCTAGCGTGAGTGCCTTGCAGCCTGGCTCATTAGAGCCTGTGAGTGCTTCGCGCCTTCCACAGACTTTTTCTCTTCTCACCACATCACGAACGTTCAGCCAATCTTTCGGAATGGGGGTGCCAGGTCGTTTTCGACAGTACCTGTTGCGAAACGGGCTCAGCATCACAAGACGATGGCGATCACCAAGGGTACGTAAAGCTCACCTCACTTGTCGCTACCTTCGAGAGTCTGGAAGCAGACTAACAACTCACTAGCAACCACTCGAAGAGCAGCCACCAGTGGAGTCAAGCCTGCAGATTGCAGCGCTCCAAATGGCTGCTCAACCACCCCCTCCCTCTTTAGAGGACCGATTGTTCGGCCTGCCCGCCGAACTCCGCGACTGCATCGTCAATATGGCGGTGACACAGCCCCACAAGATCGAAATTGATGTGCTGCGACATGGTCTTCGCAAAGATGGCACTTGCGGCGCCACCCCTTGGGCTGACCTACCACGCTACGACCGCGAATCGAGCAGATCGGACGGCTTCTGCCCCAAACTCCACCCTCTGGCCATGACATGCCAACAAGCTTGTGCGGAAGTCACATCTGCCTACTATCGCGAGAACACCTTCAGCATCAAGCTTCACACCGATGGCAGTCCTGTCGCGACCTTCCTCAAGTGGCTCGAGTGCGGTAATCGGGCGCCGGGCCATCGCAACGCAATTGTCACCAACATGCGGCGTGTCAGTCTGTACTTCGATGTCGGCAGCGCCACCCACTGGGACATATCGCACCGACGATACATCGAGGCCGAACTGCTCCGTGATGCGGAAATCGAAGTCGAGTATGACATCGATGATCCAGCCGGAGAGAAGACTCCCAGGTGCGATTGTCGTCTGGACGAGGTCCTCGATCGCTGCAATGCAGCCGTTCTGCCCAGTGGTTCAGAGATGCCGAACCGTCTGATCACCTACGTGCTCGAGCTCGAAGCTTTCATGCAGGAGCTGGCCTGTGACAAGGGCCTTTCCGGTATATGCCACGTATGCGAAGGACAGGAAGGGTTGCTCTTGCTCGAAGATTAGGAGGATTGGTGGTCTACCTTAGCGGGCTTGAGCGTTCGCTGGGAGGCATGCAAGTGCGTCCAAAGGAGGTAATCATCGAAGCGGTGGAGGAGTCTCCCGGAGAAAGTCTCGTTTATTGAGGAGTGTGGTCGTTCTCGAGAACGTGGAACTGGCGACAGCATTTGGGTGCTCGTGCAGATCGAGCGAGGAAGGCCAATGTAACATTAGCTCCTTGTCAGTGGGTATTGCTGGGATCCGTCAAGCCGCGTCTCGGTGGACTAGCCATGTTGGATATGCATCAGGCGGTAGACAGATACATCATGTATCACCAAGATATGCAACGTGAAGCGAAGTGAGAAGATGGTAGTGTCTGTTGCATGTGCAAGTGAAGTTGAACGGCGCTAATTCACGCAAATGCCGAGGCGGCCTGATCGATGGTCCCGTTGGCCGCCCTCCACGTTGCGCTCACTTCCTAAGACGACCACTTCCTATCAATATTCACGAATTTTCCGCGGTCTCGGTGAACAGTCGTGCGCTACATTGAAGCTTGGATACACAGAACGTCTTCCGGCCATCCGCTATCCACACCGCGGAAAAGAGACCTCCAAATCCCGCCATAGGCGGACCAACACCACCGCCTTCACACGAGCACACAGCGCAGAGGATCTAACGAGACCACCATTTCGCGCTCCTGAGCAAGAGACACACATCCACCCGCCAAGATGGCCGAAAGTCAGACATCAATCAACATCCCCCAAATCCTCGCCGTAGCCATCGTAGGCTTCTTCGCCATCCGCTGGTTCCTCAACAAACCCGCCTCCGCCTCGGCACCGCCGGCCTCCTCCTCCTCGCGAGGGGGCAGACAAGTCGATGTCACCAAAATCAACCAAGTCACCTCCATGTTCCCGCAACTAGACCGACGAGCCATCGCATGGGATTTACAACGGAACGGCGGCAGCGTGGCAGCTACAACAGAACGGGTACTGGGTGGGAGGGGATTGGACAACCCACCGCCGTCTTTCCAGCCGAATATTCCAGCGCAGGAGACGGCGAGTGGGAGTAGTTCGGGGGTGCAGAAGAGGGGGGCGCCTGGTCAGCCGGATTTGATTACGAGGTATAATTTGCAGGGGCGGATAAGTGGGAAGGGTAAGGAGGCGGAGCCGAGCGAGGAGGAGAGGATGAAGAGTGCGTGGTCAGCGGATAAGGCGGCGCGGGCGGAGAATCTGAAGCGGAGGAGGGAGGAGATGATTTTGGCGGCGAGGAGGAAGATGGAGGCGAAGGAGGGGCAGGCTTGAGGTTGATATGGAGTTCGACTGAGCCTTGCGGTATTGGGTTTCTTTAGCGAGCGTGAGATGTGTATACGATTTGATATGAGTTCGCGCATCCGAGCATGCGTTCTACAGTCTGTCTGTTACCCTTCCCCTACCCATCCATGCCAGACTCTGCGACAGTAACACCTTCTCCTACCTATTTTCGCCTAACTGTGTGACATTGCAGATATCCTTTCCAATGTATAGATGTATATGATGCTGTCACGTGCGTAATGTTCGCCTCAGCCCTATGCGGCTTCCATGGACGAGCGTTTCCGACGCTAGTGCAGCTCTCACCTTCGTAGAACCTCAGTTTATCCCATTGTTGCCCATTCCCAGCTATACCAACCCTCATACAGTGAGCTTGGATATCCCACGAACCGACCATACCGACGCGCCCACCCGACATCGTATGGTGGAGGAGGAAGTGAAGCGCATGTGAAGCGACGGAACGAATGAGGAAGGAGCTATGAACTCACGTCCAGGTAGGCACATATTCTCTCATCTGCTCAAGTGACGTCGGACACGTATGACGTTGGGCTTGGTGGGCACGACGTCGACTTCGACACCACTCCAACTCCACTCTAACCCAAGGTACACCGAATATGGCGAACTACAACCCGGAGCCTCACCGGCCCGTCAAGAAGAAGCACAAGAGGAGCAAGAAGCAATACCTCTGGCAGACAGCAAACAACTTCGACCTTCCGCCAGCCGCCTCGCCGTCGCCGTATGACGGGGATACAGAATTGGAATCAAAAGCTGACTCGAGCGTGGATGAAGCAGGCTCTACATCCGCACAACAACAACCTATGCGAACGATCGGAATGAATTCATATGGCGCGCAGCAGCAGCCGACACGGCAGACACCACGACTTCAGAACACGAATAAGACTGGGTTAGGAGGGACATCAAGTGGATGGGGTGGGTTTGGGATGCCGGCGGCCGGTGGCTTTGGCGGACTCGGTACTGCACCTGGGCTGGGTCAGCCTCGGCCACAACAGCTGTCGGGGTTTGCGCAAGTGATGGGTGGTGGGAGTGGGCAAGGTCCGATTGATATGAGGTGAGTCGAAATCTACAATGGATCAGGAGATGCGCAGATGTGCAAGTGTTTGCTTCGATGCGGGCGGGCGTATGAGTCTGCCGGGAAGGGTGCCTGCATGATTGATGCATACGCGTCCTTTTGTGTCGGCACGCTGCAGACCTCATGCCGCGCTTCATGATGCTACCCCTTGACCACAATATCCTTCCCAAATCAATCACAAATACTTCAATCGAAGATATGGCGAAAGGACGAGGGCAAATTCAACGGCTCAGGGCTGACATTGGTTCTCTTAGCGACTTCCCGAGCTTATCAGGTGGACCTCGACCTCAACCAAACAATGCTGCTGCACCCGGCTGGAATAGCAGTGCGATACGGCAACCATCAGCACAACCTCAACAACAAACACAGCCATCTCAGGCGAGAGCACCATCAGCAGCACCGTCACAGCAGTCACTAGACCAGTTCGATGGACAGAGATCACAGCAGCCTCCGATTGAGCGGTCCGGGGGTGGCGATGACTTCCCACCATTAGGCGGACAGCTCAATGGCGATGGATTCGGCCAAGTCAATGGCGTCAGCAGCGTCGTAGGCTCAGGCGATGCTCAGCAACCGAGGATCAATGGCCAGCAAACACAACTACCACTTCGCGAGAGCAACAACACTTACCACCAGACTCAGCAAACACCAGTTCCTCAACCCTCACAATCACAACCGCTACAGAATGGCCAGCCGCCACCTCCAGCAGCAAGCGTCAAGAAGTACGCCGACATGACTGAGGACGAGAAGTGGGGCTTGCAGGGTCTCATGGCCGCTTTCGAAGCAAGGCGGCAGGCAGAGAGCGGTGGGATAGTGGACGACACACTACCTCCCGCATTACGGAGCGCCGTCATCATGGGCCACGATCTCAGCACTCTAGGTCTGGACCTCGACTCGCCAGAACCACTCTACCCTACCTTCACCCCTTTCCAGGCCGTCGGCAGCTCGAACTCAACCTTCGACTTCCACGAGCGCCACATGGTCCCCGATTTCACCCTACCAAACGCCTACACAGTGACCAACGTACCCAAGATCACGGATCGGATGAGCGCGTTCAGCGAGGGTACGTCTTGCGACCTGTCGATCATCCCAAAATTTCGCTAACAATAATATGTATAGAAACGCTCTTCTCCATCTTCTACCAAAACCCACGCGACATGCTCCAAGAACGCGCCGCCTTCGAACTCATGCAGCGCGAGTGGCGCTGGCACAAGCTCCTCCGCCAGTGGCTGCAAAAGGACACCCGCGAAGCGTCTACCAGCTCCTCGCTCCCGCTCGTGGACCTCACGAATGGCGCCCCAGTCGGCACACAACCGATCCGGACCTCAGAGCGTGGCGAGAAGGGCGTGTACGTCTTCTTCGATGCTATGAACTGGAGAAGAGAGAGGAGGGTGCTGGAGTTGGACTATGATCATCTGGATCCGGTGAGGGTGGCGATTATGGGAAATGGAGTGCATCCTGCTAATGGGGCGCCGGCGAGGGTGATGAGTGAGGTTGGGGGTGTGGGGCAGGCGAGCGGGCAGGGGAGTAGTCAGATCCCTGGTGCTTGATCGACCGCTTGAAGCTTCGGCGGTGTGAGTAATGTGCGATGGGTACTCTGGACGGGCTTGATCGGATTGGCACGATGTCACTGTAGTACTAGCTCGAATTGACATGAGACCGGGGCCTGATGGCACGGCCTGTCCTGTGCGCTGGTGTAAGTTCCGATGGTTCTTGTTGGTCTCAGTCTGGACAAGATTCAAGCCATCAGACCAGGTGTGCTTCGAAGCACAAATTTATATTTAGTTGACAATGCTGCTAACACCACAGCGGAACGTTCTAAGTAGTCGACAGCGAGGAAGAACGACAAGCAATTACCAAGAGCCTAACGATGCCTTCTCGACCGTCGCCGACTCATCCTCAACCTTCTCCCATCATCAAGGACGTAATAGTCGTACTCCTCCGCAGGCACATACCCTTCCACCCTTTCGTCGTACTCGTACTCATAAACATTCTCCTCTCCGCGATCTTCAACGCTCATCCCGCCCATGGCAGAATTCAATCGCTCCGTAGCAGAACGAGCTTGCTCGCGGGCAATCACATCTTCGCCACGAGCTGCGATGCTGCCGCGCCGTGACACGGACGGTTGCTGATGCACGATTGGTGGCGGCCGGTACGAAGACCGGGCAGAGAGTGGTGGTCGTTGCAACGACGAGCGGGCTGAGACCGGTGAGGAAGGGCCGGCCACGTAGGATGAGTAGCTTGCATTCGACAGACGGCGAGAAGAGGGACGAGCGGTGGTTGGGCCGCTGCGGGCCGAGTAGTAGGCTGCGCGGAGTGCTGGGTCGGCCTGGAGTTGCTCCTCGCTGTAGTAGGGACCAAGATCAGCGGAGTCGCGGGCACTGCGGGCAGCGCGCTCTCGCGCCATCTGGGCTTCCTCGGCGAGTTGCGCTTGGGTTTGGTAACCGCCTTCGAGGGCGTCTGCTGCGGCGCGGCGGTGTCGCTCACGACGCTCAGTGGATGACGTGCGGGTGGTCTCCTCACGCGCCCGCTGGCGACTGTCAGAGGCAGCTATGCGGTCACGCTCGATTCGGGCCTGACGATCCTCTTCTTCGCGGCCACGATCTAGGCCGCTGTCGTTCCTTGGACGAGTATCTCGGCGGTGGTAGCTTCTGCGCGCGCTTGGCAACCTGCTGAGGCCAGGTGATTCCACGCTGGGTGTGGTTGAAGAAGATGGCCGCGGGTTAGTATCGATCCTAACGCTTGGTCTGCGGCGTTGGGGTGGTGGTGAAGGCGGCTGGCTGTCGTCGACTTCTGCGGTCATACTGGAGGAAGACGGTCTCCTTGGAGGAGGACGACGCCGTTCGTTCTCGGTAGCACGAGGCATTTCGAGGGATGGCGGTCGATCGTAGACGGCGGTACCGTCCTCTCTTACGAATTGTTCCGGCCTCAGTGGTGGATACGGAGTTCGTGTTCGCTCCATGGATGGAGAGCCTGAAGTTGATGCAGGTGGTGAATAGGACGTCCTGGTCCCTGCAACTGGAGGCGATGAGTTCGATGAAGAGATGCTGACAGGCGAGCGTTCACTGGTGGTGCTTCGACAGACTGAACTGCTGTTACTGGAATGGTTGCTCAAGTCCCGGTAGACTCTGGTGCGGCCACCCGTTCCTTGTGTGACGATGTAGCTATCCGTCAACGGACCGTCGTTCGTGGACGGGCTTCGCTCGACGATACGAGCCTGTTGAACACTGCGTCGTTCGATGCGGTTGCACATGCGGGTGCCGACAGCGCGGGGACAATACTTCGTCGATTCGACGGTGCGCTCTCGTCCATCTGTGTAGGAGTACAGTTTCTTTTCAATGATGCACATGGTGAAGGCGACAATGAGGTGGAATGCTGGTGAGGTGGTACTGAGGTACCTCTCCGCAAGGGATGCGAACTGTTGCCTGGGTACTGGTGATCAACGAACGATAAGTCTTGGCGGTGATCAAGATGGTTGGATGTAATTTCTTTGCGAGTGTAGCGAGTCGATGGAGGAACTGAATCGAGATCGACTGACAGAGTGGTAGTTGTTCTGTTTGAACGATGATTGTCGTAGTTGTTTGTCCGGATGATGTAGGATGGCTTGAATTGGGGCCAAGCTTGCTTTAAGGCATATACAAGTTTGCCTCAGGAACTATGTCTCGAGAGACAATGAGAACAAAGAGAGAAGATGAGGTTATTAAGCATGCAACAACCCCACATGCAAGGTCTTATGCAGGTAATCGGGTTGGCTGCATAGGATATTCATACGACTCTAGCTCGAGCAGTCGCCTTCGAACATGCACCGCTCCGATTGTGCCCTTAGGCGACCAACAACCCGAAGCTAGAGGGTCAAGTGAATGCAGCGCCTTTGGGTCTCGCACGGATCGCTTCTGGTGGTGCTGCGCCGCATCGAAAGTCTGTGCATGAGTGTAGCACGTTTGGGGTGTAGATGGGCTGAAGAGTAGAACGGGAGGGAACGGTGCAAACTGCCACAGTACTCACGTCGCTTGCTTCTACTCCAGAGAGTCGGAGCGGTGCTGCTGGCGGCCTCCCATCCTGAGGCTCAGCGGGCGGTAAATCCAGGGTGAGCGTGACTTTCTGTCTGCGTAGACCCGGCTCGTGCCAAGGGTGACAGATGATGCATTTGTTGGAATGGATCCTCAGCTGCCATCGCTTGAGACGAGTTTGGCCAGGTGCTCATGGTTTGGTGTCTGGGGTGATGGCGATGCGGAGCGTGAAGAGGAGATGGTTCAAGATGGTGGCTGTGCTGTGCTGTGCTTTTCTTTGCGGCTGTGCCCGAGACGACATCGCTTCCGATTGAACGTACAGAGCCTCATGCCTGCTGCACGACACCTGCACGACACTCGACTTCTTGTGACGGTCAGCATGAAGCTTGACTGCCGATATCATGCATGAACCGAAATGCAAGAACGGGAAGTTGAGCTCGCTGCTCTCTGCACAGTATATTGGGCGGGACCACACTTCACATACCCAGGCAGCTTTCGCGTGAACATCACTCCCATTCCGGCCGACTGAACCCCATCTGCGATAAAACGAGGGGTCATGCACGGGTTGTTGGATTCGCCACATGATTTGCGATTTACGGTCAGGTACCGACATGACCAGAACGGCCCCAGCACTCCACTGGCGCATGCTCAGATTGATCGACCCACGCACCGTTCCGTACGAGCCGTAGACCCATGTCAGGCTGGAGAGAGCGCGGACTACAGGTTGGAAAGTCACTGCTAGGCGCATAATAAACACGCTTGTGTCTATGTCTGAAGAATGGCTAGGATTTCCTACCTACAGCCGGGAGTCCCTTCTAATCAGCCGCTGTGGCGCATGCCGTTCGATAGGGCTGATGATGTGGTCGATTATCAATGGAGCATGCTCGGGTTCGGATATGCGCATGTGTCTCAACAGACCTGGCAACGACATATCAATCTCAATTTTCAGACCAAGCCAAAGATCTTGCTCTCCATCCCGTCATAGGATATAGGCTCAAAGATCTCGCCTACGCTAACCCGACGCCAGAGCTTCGTTCCAGATGCCGTCCAGCAAGGAGCGCAAAGCAGCACATTCTGACTGTCGAATGCGCTGGACTCGATCTTGACCTTCTTCTTGTTATCGGAGATCTTGAGGGCGTGGAAGACAAAGCTAGCCTGGACGTCGTCGAAGAGCGCCCATCCAACTCTTTGACCTTGCTCGCCGAGGATCCAGTAGCCATGAGCCAGGCTTCTGTGTTCAGTCTCGGAGATCGCCTTCCACCATCTAGGTCTGTGATGATCTTCTGCCATTGTACGCTGCGAGCTGGATGCTGTCCGCCCTACTACCTTGATCTCGAGCGAAGACTCCCAGTACGCAACAACCCGACTCCACATGGTGCTATTCCCGTTCGTGTCGAGCTCATGTATTTTGATCACGCCTTTGTCAACCTCCACACGAGCTCCGAGTAGCGCCGAGAGGCCTTCGGTATGCTGGTGCTCGAGCGCCTTTCTCAATTCGCTCTCCTCCTCCATCAAGTACGCCATGTTCCCTAATGCCACAAGGTAGCCATTAACTCGCTGTAGGGTTTCATGTTCAGATGAGCTGACTGGGAATGACTTGCGACTCCGTAAGAGTCCAAACTTAGACTCTGATATATTGTGAAGTTGTGAAATTGACCTAGCTCGTGTACGGACAGGCCCAACTGGAATCGGCTGGTTTGACGATTCTTCCTTGTTCATATCTTCCGTCCGCACTGCCGACTCTAGACAATCGTCACTACGACCGCCAAAATCGCCATCATATCGTGAGGCCGCCAAGCCTTCCACTTCGGGTTCGAAGTCATGTAAGAAGTCCATATGTCCTATGAAATCGTCAGAAGAATCCAGCATACTCGTCCTTGGGTCAACCAGCATATGTGCTGACGGCGTGTCAAAATTCAAATTGGCCGCTTGCTGACGTTGTTCGCTCGCTTGGCTGATAGTTGAAGTGTCAATATCCAGACCCGAGTCCCCAAGTAAGTTTCCAATTCTCGCATTCAGGTTCTTCAGCAGTGTGAGTGAGTCGCCATAGATTTCTTCGTCGACGGTATGTGCAGAGTCAGAGAGCACATGGAAAGGGTTCTTGGGTACCTCTCCACCATTGGCGGTTTCCCACTCCGATGGACTTGACACTGCCCCCGAAATAGCCGGCGCTGCAGTCTTCACACGCTCCGGAAAGGTGATCGGTGCTCCAAGCGCCGCCCAGGACCAGGAAGGCGCATCGTACTGTAATGGTGTCGCCGGAGGGGCGCGCTCTTTTGGCTCCCAAAGCAATCCAACGTGAAGACTGTCTTTCCAGACACCACGGTAGTACGGTATGTTGCATTGACTCTCCACCACGTTCGCTAGCCCAAGGACTGCCGGGAGCCTGTCAGTGGGCTTCGTGAGATCTAACAGGACGTAATCTTCAAGCAGGCTGTACCAAGTTTCACTTGGCTGCGTCCACCATAGATCCCGTTCCCACCGAGTTGGATTGAACGGATCTGTGCTGCCGGTCTCTGGCTTGATGTCGAATGTCTGCCCGTCCTCAGCCCGCCCGCATTTACGACACTCCCAGAACCAGTGTCCCTTCGTGCAATGCAACGTCCGGCGGGAGAGCATGCGCTCCTGGTACCCCCAACCCCTCTCATTCAAGGGCGCTTGGTCGACGAGTTCCTCGAAGCGTCCTCCTCTACTGGACACCGTCATCATACCGCAACGGTAGCCTACAACTGGCTGACAAGGTATTCCCACGCGATGTATCTGAATCTCACGCTTCATGAAGCAGCCACCCAGACTGTCAATCGAACTGCTTGCAGCAATAGTGAGGCAAGACTTCAGGTACACCACACCCATCACAGCTGCTTCTCGTTCCCAATCCTTCATATCATCCTGAACGATGCAAAGACTGTCGATCCAAAGGAAGTCAATGTTTAGTTGCCGGCAGATTCCAACAGCATCTCCGAACGTCCTTGGTAGATCGTGAACGTCAATGCCAGCTTTATGTCTCTCGAGTGATGCCATCTCAGTCTTGATTACGGGGTGTGATCCCCATCTGTGACTGAGAGTAGCATACCGGCCGGGCCTCCCTTTTGTCTCCAGCAAACGAATGATGTCGGGCTCACCTCGCCGACGCAAGTCAAGCACACGTGTTGGTAAAGAAGTGCTGTCGTCGCTGTCGTCTACACCATTTGCCTTCAGCTGACACATGGGGTGCTTGGTACAGCAGTCTTCGAGCCATAGCGCTACGGTATCAAGAGGTGCGTCGCTACTCACGACTCTTCCGACGATGTCTCCAGAAAGCGTCGGAGGGCTGTCTACACTCTTTTAGCACCTTGCAGCTGATCACGAAGCCATGTAATTACCTTTGGCGGCGGAGAGAGTGAAGTACACAGGCTTCCGAAATATACTCTCGACATCCACTTCAAAACCTGTCAAGTTTTTGCCTGACAGAAGCACTTCTGAAGTGAGGAGATCAGTTTTGTCGTTCGCATGGACTGCGTACGTGGCTCTGAGCCAGATTTGGCCGGACTGCACCAGCCGATCATCTGCGATTTCGTCCACTGTTTGCGGAATTGCAGGCAAGCCCCAGTCACCTGGAAATTCTTCATCGTCCTTCGGCAGATCGTCAAGGTAACTGAGGTCTCGTGGAAGAGCGAAGTCGAGGTCGTTCGCATCGAGCTCCTTCTAGAACAAGTCGCAAAGAGGGCATTGCGTTGATTGTTCTTTCAAGGCAAGTAAATTTTCGGGGTGTCGATGGGAGTGCACCAAGCTATCGATGGAAATCGAGATACACGCAGCGCAGAGAACACTCATGGCAGGCCCGTAAAAATTGTCAGTACACACGTCGTCGAGGACACTTCTCGGTACGACCCCCTAAGCCAGCTCAATCGATCATGCGTTAATGGGACACGACGCCTCCGCGGCAATAATCCATGTGAACTCCGGTGAGGTCAAGCTACTCGAGAGCTCTTGGGCGCTATATGCAGTTAGTGCATACATGTGCATGTACCTGCTAGGTTGAGACCACGCTCGACACCTTGGGCGTTGAGACCTCGGGAGTTCGCGCCGGTGCGCTCTCTTGCGAGCCAGACACATGGACTCGAATGTGGAAGCTAGAGAAACGCTGGTATGGTCACTCGAGACTTCCGCGATAGCCCCGCACACGACGCTCTGGTTTCCTTACCACGGTGATACTGTGCGGTCGTTTGCGAGAGAAAAGGGCAGCGGCGAAAGCGGTCCAAGCTTAGCCTGCATTTGCGTGCACACGACAGAACCGTGACGGGCTGAATGTGCGTAAAGAACCAGATTGGAAGACGAAATACGAACTGGCTTTGCTGACTTCGGCCCGTTGCGGGGCATCTCTTTGGCAGTGCGGGCCGATTTTACTTGAGCTACTCCTCCATATATATTCTACCTTATCCTTACCTTCTTAACTTACGCGGGAATTTCGATTTGGTCTTATTTGGTTTCGACAATCAGCTTGCACAAGTTTGACACAGTCTCTAGTTCGAAGGCCCAACGCGCGTTCTGACAATGTGGCAGAGGGGTCTCCGTCCACGTGTAGAAGCAGCACAGTTTGGAAAGGCTCGAGAAGAGAGATTACAGATATTGTTAACCTACGAGCAGGACCTCTTGCGGCAAGGCTCTTCATGTACAATGTTCTCCGGCATGTACAACGAGGCCCTGAAGCCTCACTTCCCTTGTTGATGCACCCGAACTCCTTGCTTAACCAAAGGGTATCCTACAAAACGTTTTCGCTACCCAAATCGACCAATGCAAATGAACGCGTACCCCAGAGTATAACTCCATCATGCAGCGAATCAAGACTTCGGCAACGCCATCCTCTTCCGCAACGGTAGCTTCAGCTTGAACTGGTCGCCCAGCTTGCCTTTTGTCGCGACGCCTTGCCTGGCAGCCTGCTGCAACAAGAACATTCTGCTCGCAAGTACCTCCTCGTTCACCAGAAGTTTGAATTCAAGCAAGAACAGCAGCGCGATCTCTAGGTGATTAAGAGATTTCTTGGTCACTCCGCCCACCTTCGCCATCCGTTCTTGACGCCATTTGTTGTCCTCTAGCGCTTTTTCTGAGACCCGTATCGATGCAAGCGCGAGCCGGTGTATTGTTCTGTTCGTAGCAGGCACCTTCAATTCCGCAACGCAGAGCCGATGGCAAAAGCTCGCGGCGGCGAGGTAGACGGCTGGAGAATGCGGGCAGTGTTCGTGCAGACGTAACAGGTATTGCTCAAGTGAGAACGATGGCTTTTTTTTCGAGAAGAACCGCCGTGCTATGGCTGCGTTCTGGACACTGGCGTCTGGTGCGTACTGCTGGACGGCGAGAGGCTCGTGAGGATGCGCTTCAGGTGATCCGATCGACATCGCAGCTTCGGGTGATGAGAGTCGTCTAAGTGCCAGTTGTCGAGTATCCTCGGTATTCGGGGTCGTTGGCCTCGACACTGGGGGAGTGGGAGGAATGTCGCCCGTGACTTCAACAAGTGCCTCCAATGCTTGAAACAGCATGCGTAGAGCCGCCAACCCGGAGATGGAGTGTATGTCCCACCGCTCGCTCTCGAGCTTCAGCGGCTCGTTCGGTTTATGGTTGTGCAAATCGACGTAGACGCTGGTGGCGGAAGACGGGCTTGGTGGGGGCGGAGGACTTCGCGGCGTTGCTGTTCCAGCATCGGCGGCGACGCCATCTTCCATGCCTCGAATGATACAGAAGCAATACGGAGCTCTGCCGTCAGCGGGCCATCGGTGCAGAGGAACACACTGGAAGGCAGCGTGGGAGGTGTGGTCAGCCGCGTAGCTCAAGAAGCAATGTCTCGCAAGGCAAAACAGCAATGGAGCACATGAGCAGCAGATCTCGTGTGGGTCATGAGCTTCGAGTTGCCCGCATCCGAGTGGTCTGGAGTACCTTAGAGTCGAGCACCTGCAGGGTTCAGAAGACTAAAATTTCGTGCATCCGACTGCAAAGCTAAAGCCGCTCGGAAAGTGGCATTCATCAACAGACTCCACTTTCAATGTACTCACCTGCACGTGCTTCGTGCGACTACATCGATCCGGTCATCAGCAAGATACTATACATACCTTCCGCAGGCGTTGGTCGTTGTGCTGCGACGTCGGAGGGAGGGCCGCGAAAATCTTCAAATGCGCGGGTCGACCCAACTCTTTGTACTCGGCTAGGGACAGTAATCCAGCTCCCCTCGCTCCGCCGCTCTGCATCTGGCCGCCGCCACGATGAGATTAATTGATGTATTTGCTGACGCTGACAAGGCTGCATCCTTTCCATGCACGATGCAGGTCTTCAGATTTCAGCGTCGCACGGCCGTTGCAGGCCAGACAGATGTCTTCTCAGGAGCCAGCATGCGATCTCTACTCGTGGCGGGAGCTGGAGCTGGTGCGGAAGACAACAATCTGACACAACAGCACTAAGGAGACCTTAAAGATTGTCAAACACGCGCAGCCCGCGCGCGGCCTGATTAATCCACCTACAAGGCCACTGTTCGATGCCGAGCCAAAAGCTGAGGTCTGTCAGCTTTTATTATACACTTGTAAGACCGAAGACAACGTGGTTGATGAGACCGTGCCCTGTTAGCCATATTACATTGCATTGGTGAGCTGCCGATGCAGGCACAGTTCAAACCTCCTATATACCTGGCTCCAAGGTAGGCTGTCCTGCCAGTGTTCTGTGTCCATTTCCATCCTTCATCACCATTCCAGAATCTCAAGCTTGCAGCGTGACCCGACAAGCACACGCGGCCATGTCTGCAGCAGTATCATCGTGGCGAACCACGGAGAGACACTCAGCAAGCGCTCAGGTCTTCAACTTTACGGATACGATGTGCGCACCGAACGTCGTGAGACGTACCACAGTGCGTTGTTGAAGACGGCAGCCGAGACGTGGAACCGCGAACAGCCTGCAGATTTGAGAGCGGTGCTCAAAGCAAAAACAGATATCAAGGAGCGAGATTTGAATGGCAATAACTGCCTCCACCTACTTATCGGCGCCGCGCACCCAAACCAGACCTGGCTCATCCGCTCTCTAACTGCACTCATCCGCACTGGCGCGGACCCAACTCAACCAAATCACATCGGTTCCACTACCTTCGACGTCGCGTGCAACGATGCCCCCTGCAGCTCTTGGCAGCTTCCGCAGAGATCTATTGCTACAAGCACTTTTGGAGAGCGAGAAGGATATTCTCGATCACCGACTGTTTCGACCAACGCGACTCACCACTGTCTACTCGAAGATGCGGCACGACGTCCTCTTCGGCGATCGATCCTCGCATTCGGATTTCGAGCTACGTGCAGCGCTCCTGGAAGAACTCACCGAAGCTGCCTGGCAGCGGAATCTCACATCTGATCGCAAGCTCCCAGAGACAGCTCTGAAACGTGTTCTGGCGTCGCACGCGCTGGCCGCGTTCACGGACGCCGATACGATACTTCACGACGCGCTCAACTATCTGGAGCTCATGTGCAAGGGCAAGAAGCAGATCGTTACCCTTTGCAAGCAACGCCTCAACAAGGAGACCTGCGTTCGACTAGGAGAGAACCTAAATCTACTTGAGATGGCTGAGAAGGCCAACACGACCGCACTTCTGGAGTTCGACTGGTGGCGACCCGTGGACGTGGAGGACCTGTTCGCCACATACATTGACAGCCTTGTCGATCAGATAGAGGTCTTGAGTCCAGTCTCGAGGCAGGAGAACGATAACATTCGTGGCCTGATCGACCTTCTTCAGGATGCGATACCGTGCCACGGGGCGGCGGCGGTACTAAAGCCATCAGACCAGGATGCAATATCTAGTCATCGGCCGGACAGCGCGAAGGGTCTCTCGACACTTGTCATTGATACCGACCTGTCGGTTGATGGAAGCTGTGGAAGTTATAGCGAGTGGCTTGTGGGCGGCCAGGCTGAGTTGGAGGAGCGAGCGAGGAAGGAGTCGATCGTCAAGACACCGGTGGAGTTCTATGCGCCGAGATTTTGACAAGAAGACACGAAATTATGCTTGATAGAAGATGTGTATCTCTAACACGACGGGAACATTCTCCTTCCTCAACTTCTTCATTCTCCTGCAAGATCGCAAAATGGCCTGTGCTCCCGAAGCCGTCCTACAGATCTCAACACTGCCTGCTCCGACACGATCACTTCCACCGACTCCTCCCACCATCTTGTGAATATATTCGTCCCGATCATGCCACATCCTCTGACGTTCGTGCTAAAGGCTCCGGAGATGTCTCCTCCCAGCCCCACTTGTCTCAATGGCTCCTCAAGAACCGAAGTCAGAGCCAAAGTTTGACTACTCTGAAGTGCAGACGAGGAGACCTGAAGCTGTCTGCCAGAGGTAGTATCGCTCCTTTCCTGATTCTCTCTTGCCAGAAGACCTTTTCACTGTACAATCATGCCTCCTATCACGCTTTGGTTTCTCCAAGCCTCCCGCTGCATTCGCACAGCATGGCTGTTGGATGCGTTAGGCCTTGACTACGAGGTCAAGTTCTCTCCTCGCGAGGGCGGACTCGCACCGGCCGCGTTCAAGAAGGAAGCAGGTGGGCTGGGCAAGTTTCCCACGCTGCAGGACGGTGACACGATCCTATATGAGAGCGGGAATATTGCAGAGTACGACCCGTTGCCCTCCTAAAGCATACGGTATCATCTTGACTTGAAATGTTGCACAGATACCTCTGTGACAAGTACGACAAGCAGCACAAGCTCCTCCCACCTGTCGGCGATCCCAAGCGCTACGAAGCCCTTCAATGGGTCCACGCCGCCGAAGCAACCTGGACGCTCCATGGCATCGCTGTTCTCTATGTGCGGTGGCATCAGAAGGACGGCGATGTCAAGAAGACTGAACAAGGGTTGAGCAAGAACATCATCAACGACTTCAATCTCCTTGAAGCGACTTTGAAGCAGAGCTCTGGCAAGTTTCTGTTTGGCAACGAGATTTCGGTGGCCGACACGATGATGCATTTCTCTACGTCCTTCATTTTGGCGAGAGAGCTGGGTGTTAAGGCGGAGGATTATCCACGGTGCAAGCAGTATGTACAGGACTGTGAGGCGACGGCGTCGTACAAGAAGGCTGTGGAGAAGACCGGGCATAAGTTGTAGGTCACAGAGTAGCGGTTGGGAAGTATAGATGGCTGAGGGTGTGTAGCTCTTGGGGATGAAAGTAATTTGGTTGTCGTCGAACAGATAGCCAAGCAGTATGCAATGCTACTTCACCAAGGCCGGCAATCGGCCGTTTCCAGGTCACTATTGGTTTACCAGCCGGAGCCTGGCCTTCGACTGTGATCAAAATACTCAGATGGCCGTATTGCACGGCTACTCAAAACTGTCCGAAAGCCGTCTCTCGCTCATCATGGGCACGCGATGAGCACGGGCTAGATTCTTGTTCCCGCGACCAAGACCCTCGAGTCTCGGATCGTCACCGTCCATGCTATGTCGCTGCTGTTCGATAGCCGAGCCCTCAAGCTTCTCTGCGATCGCATGAGATCGCTCGAAATCATTAACCATCTCGCTCCTTAGCGTAATCTGCCAAGTATGGTCAATGATTTCCGCCTGCTGGGCAAACTCGCCAGGACAATCGGGATCTGGCTGCCAGTACGCTTCTCTGCTGACGACGAGGTGTCTGCCGATCTTCCACTCATAGCATAGCAAGCCCCAATACCACAGCATGCCCCAAAGTGGTGCCGAAATTCCCACTACCGGTACAATGTACCACGCTATTCCAGTCACGGACTTGAGGAATGGCGAGTCTGGTCCTGGTGGGATGAATGCCGCGATGAGCATGAAAGCCGTAGCCATGCCAAAGACAATCGCGTGGAGTGGAGACAACCATGGTCGATATTGACGGCGTTCCTGCCAATGCCATCTTGTTTTGCGAAGCTTGACTCTTAACAGGCCAATGGATACCCAGCAGCCAAGAAGGGAGATGACAGTATAGCTGTACAACGATACCAGTGCCGAGTATGACTTGCGCGGATCGACGATCGGCGATATCAGCACTATGAGCAAGACCGAAGTGAACCAGTGCAGACCGAACGCCGCTGTAGGCGCCTGCTCGACTTCTTCATCCAGGACCGGGGTCTTCGACATCCTTCTTCTCCAAATACCATACGGTGTATTGTACGAAGTGGCAATGTAGAACGAAAAGGGCAGGATTCCTTCCTTAGCAATCTCTTGCTTGACACGAGCCGCCGTGAACGTCATAACCCAGAGATTGCCGAAGATGGAGACCGCAATTATGGCAGCCATTGCTCTGGAGGCTTTCTTATGGTCGTCGCCGAATAAGCGGTCGAAGAACAGAGTTGCCATGTTCGCACTTGACGGGATCTCACCGAATGGAGGAATTATATCGGCCTTGTCGACAACCAGAAGGTAAGATATGTTCAAAAGCATATACAGGAGAACCGTCGAAAGCAGAGCCAGCACAGTGTACTTCGGAAAATACTTCCGTGGACTCTTAGCTTCTGCGAGGATGTAGAAGGGCTGCTCGAATCCCCAAAAGGAATACTTGCAGAGTGTCAAGGATCGCGACCTGAAGCCATCAGCAAATGTATGTCAAGGCAGCTCTGGATGTCTAGCCTACATACCAGGATGAGACATCGGATCGATTCGTTTCCCAGACATCGACAGTAAAATTGTTCCGGACAGCGGTCCCTGGACCACCGAATCGGCCACCGGCGTACGCAAGGGCAAGACAGACCATCACAAGCAGCCCCCCGACTTTGACAACGGCGAAGGCATTGTTAACCAGAATACCGCCTCGTCTGGAGAATGTGTGCAGCAGTACAATAAAACTCAAAACAGCTATGGCGATGCCGAGCACTGCTCCACGACCTGGAATCAAGCCCGAGTCTTTGTCATAGTGTCCTGACGCAGTCAAGACCTGAAGGCCGAATGCTATTGCGTTGGCACTTAGGTTGTACATGAGGGTAAAGATCATCGCAAAGCAGCACGTAGTCCGGATATGCGGAAGCCTGAGATCAGCATCTGGAAACATGAACTCGAGGAAGTTCTTCTCGCCGCCAGACCTCGGGACTCCTCGCGGCTCTGCCTCACCACGGACTCTGCGTTGTGGCATTGACAGGCCGCATTCAAGCCAGACGTAAAGTCCGCATATCGAGATTAGTGCTCCTGCCGTCCACAGGAACAATGCTCCGCCGACGCATCCAGTGCCTTGGAGAACGCGATGTGGAGTCAGAAAGTTCGATTCGAGCCCGACTGGTAAGAACGCTGAGGTGAACTGTCGTGAGCGCCGGCTGAACCAGAGCTTCCACAGATGTCCACTGCAGCACCTTGCGGAACGATGTCTCGAGTCTTCGGTACCTCCTCGAGAGACTACACGAGGCGCTGCAGAGTGCTCAGCAGATATACCTGGACCGGGGGCCCAGCTTTGGTGTCCGTGTGTATGAGCCGCTGTCTGACGACGTCGAAAGCGAACGAAAAGTGATGGTCGGAGATTTTGTGGCGACCTTGACCGACTGCGACGATCTTCTGAAGAATATCAAGAAGATCCAATACAGATATGGCGACGCTGAGGACCAGCTCAACCGGCACTTGTCGCGACAAGGTCAGCGAGCAGAGAAGCTATGCAGTCGCGTGCAGCTGCATTCGGAGAAAATCCGATTTGCACTCGAGCGGCTTTCCATCAAGCTGTTCACAGACCAGGACGGCAAAGAAGACAGCTCTCACAACGAATCGGCTCGGCCATCGTTGGGCGACCCTCATGCAGTGAATGAGACAATAGAAAGACGTTTTCAAGATCACATCCTCATCGATGCACCCAACGACAGCGATTCAGATATTCCTCTCCCTTTTGGCCTCGATGCCTTACTCCATATCTTACACCAAAGCACGAGTGGTCCCGAGGGAAGCCCCGAAAATCATCTGCAGTTTCTGAAAGCGAGGTGGTTTTTAAGTTGTCTAAAGGAGAGCGCGGAATATCGCGCTTCTTCACCAGGATTCTACTACAAGCGTGCTGTCAACCAAGTCACACAAGCAGTCTTGACGCGGTCCGGAGAGCTACTTGCGTACGACGAGGCCATCCTGTCAAACCTTCCAGACACTTCGTTCCGCATTTGGCCAGACCCTACACGCTCCCCAACGCCTCCGACTGCGGCTAGGACAACCAATCAATCGCACCCACTTATGCCTCGTGTAAATGAGGTCGCAGTCGCTTGCATACAACTCGCCACGGAGGATCACACCAATGCCGACTCCGTGACGGTGTTTAAAAGCTCAAACGAACGGTTCCGGATCGTCTTGAAGAGCGCAATCACTTCCAGGCCGGGTGAGACGAGTCTAATACCACTCACGATACACACCTCCAAGGACAAGCCGATCCCTCGGTACGCACTGCCAACTATCACTAATCCCACTCCAGAAATGGCCATCTTTTCTCGAGATGAGGAGACACTGTACAAGTTCTCGTCTTTCCAAGATCTCTACAAGTTTCGGGCTACTTTGATCGGCTACGACGTCTCCCATGACCAGGCAGATATACGTTGCCAGTTCAGTGATGGACGTGTTCTTCCTCGACTGCGTCGGACGCATCCAGCTGTGGCAAGAGCCTATAATTATAGAACCAGAGGCAGGAAACCTGGCCCGCCAGCACTCCGTGCGTTCGCAAGACTCCATGGCTATGAGATCACACTCCCAACGTGAGAGTCTTATACCATCTATTGTGCCCACGACCACTGTTTGTTGCACTGCTGGAGGTTGGGAAGCCGACACCATTAAGCTTCCGGTCATCGTTATCTTCACGCAGCTCCTGGACAAGCGAAAGAGGAAACGTTTTGCGACTATCTTTATAGAGCTCGAACGCGGCATCTATGTCGATGCCACCGAATGCGGGTGCTGCAAGGAGTACGACAAGTGCTCAAAGCTGGTCCTGGTCAAGGAAAAGAAGCCCGACTTCACAGTACGGGTTCTGTATTCTGAAGTCGATGCAACTGGCCAACCGAATCCAAACACCTTCGACATCTTTCCATTCCGCCTGCCTCGCCACCCACGCTACCGAGAAATGGTACCCAAGCAGACGAAGTACCTGGTGTTGAAGTTTCGGTCGCTCTCTGAGAAGAAACAATTCCATCGAGAGCTTGACCTTCGTTTCAGGGTCAGAGACAAGCAGATCACGGATCAGAGAGACTTTGCACATAGCATTCGCCATCGACAGGACCGTCCGGAGGGACGTCAGCAACTGTTTCCTCAAAGTACCGAGCATCTCCCATCACCGCCGGACCCTCCGATCGTATCGACGCTTCCGCCCATCATTGACGTCCCGGATACTGGCCCTGCTTTGGATGATGCATTTGCAAGAGGGTCACGCTCTCCCTCGATTCAACAAAGATCGCATCTTGATCTCACGCATCCAGAGTCACCACGTCACCCGGTCGGTCGCGAGAACGAACTTCGTGGTATCAGCACGACTGTGTCGCCCACTGCTTCCGCCTGGACAACTACATCTGCCAGTACCAGTATCGACAGTCTGTCCCTACCAAACAGATTTGGTGACCAGGTTGATCAGCTCATCTCAGATATCGCCAAGTCAAGACAGAATGAGCTCCCGGATACTCCGGTCAGACACGAAATGATAGCCTACAACGATGTCAAAGAATACTACGGCGTCTCCGAGATGTACACGCCAAATGAACTCGGCCGCTCACCCTCGTCTCTTGCTCCGGAACCATACAATTATAGGGCTCCGCGCGGGATATTTCATGAAGCTCCCGACTTCAACACCATCTCTCCGGTGGTGCAAGTGCGAGTGCACGACGCACAACAGACGTATGAGCAGAAGACGTTTGGACCACAAATCAATGGAGATGCTCGGGACAGCGAAAACCCTCCAAGGTGGGGAGCACGACCCGTAACGGCTGTGAGGCCGTACGATCCGGACAGTATCACTGGTGGCAATGGCTATCTTCGCCGGAGCGAAAGACCACCCAGCCAGGCGCCTTTAATCCCTTTGCAGAGTGCAGGCATGTATGTGCAGATTGAAGTACATATGTCACGGAGTAAGACCGGGAAGCCAAAGGCGAGGTGGAAAGCTTGGCAGAGATAAACGAGTTGTGCAAAATCTGATGATGTAATGTGGTAGAATGATTGTAACCCACTACAAACAGCCACCGTAAGTGTATCGAGCTTGTATGCTAGTTGAAAGATATGCGTAGCTTGCTGCACTCACGAGGCCTCACCTCTGCCTGCTCCTTCCCAAAGCGGCGATTGTTTAATTGTTTAGCCTTTCGGTGGAATGTTCTTCCGGGCCAGTCACTAAACGTCATTCTTTTCTGACAAACTTCACGTTCCAGCCGCGACTGACTCTACGATTCCACGACCTTCACCAGTACTGCTTGAGTATTTGAGTGGCTACATCCCTATCTTATATCCTCACCACAACTCTTGGGAACAACAACTACAGCCAACAACATGGCGACTCTCACACAGCCAGCAGCGCCGAATGGTAGCCAACAACCACTCTACACGTGCAACACTTGTGGCGTTGCCTTCCGAACCGGCGAACTGCAACGAACGCATATGCAATCGGATTGGCATAGATACAATCTGAAGCGCCGGGTAGCCGCGCTGCCACCTCTGACTGCTGAGGCGTTCTCGGAAAGAGTCATCGCGAACAAGGCCACTGCTGCGGCGTCGGCGGCGAGAGCACGATTCGAGAAGAGATGTGAAGCATGTGAGAAGGCGTTCTACTCTGAAGGTGCATACTCGAACCACCTGGGAAGTCAGAAGCATCGCATACTAGCTGCGAGGTGGAACGTGAGAGGTACCGGCACAGAGACGGAGAGTCTCGTGGACTCCACCTTTTCTCTTGGTGAGCCGATGGAGGTGCAGAGCACAACGACGGAGAGTACAGTAAATGGCGATACGAACGATTTAGTGGATGAAGATGCAGAAGAGGAGTTTGAGGAAGTGGTGGACAGGATAAGGACGGTGGGGCTGGAAGATGGCTCGCCGCCAGATCCGCTTTCTTCAAGACCTGGACATCCAACGCCTACTACTGCGCAAGCCGAGCGCGATCACCCTATGTCACCGGACAAACTCGGGGAAGATGATGAGCACGATCACCAGGCAGATGTCAAGCAGTGTCTGTTCTGCAACTACGGTTCGCCTACGCTGGATCTGAATGTACTCCACATGGGACGACAGCATGGCTTCTTCGTACCAGAGAAGGACTACCTAGTGGATTTGGATGGCTTGGTCAACTACCTGTCGGAAACGATCCAGGTGCTGCACACGTGTCTATTCTGCCACAAGACTCTGCATTCAGCGCACGGCATCCAGACCCATATGCGTGATAGAGGTCATTGCATGGTCGCATACGCAACTGAAGATGAGCAGATGGATATCGGGGAGTTTTACGACTTCCGCTCGACATACTCCGATGAAGAGAGCGACGAGGAGGAGGTGGATGGCGGTGTGAGCCTCGGTGTTAAGCGCGCGGTCAAGACTAAAGTGCAGAACGACGTCGGAGAAGACGTCGACATGGACGGCGATGAAGACGGCTGGGAGAGTGACAGCACCCTGTCGTCTGTGCCTACCGACGAGATCACCTCAGTGCCAATAGACAAGAAGGATACCCAGTACGCCAAACTCGACCTCCACCGCCACCACTCGCATACCGATCCACGACCACACAAGAACACCGACGGCTTCCACTCGCATGCTCATCACACGCCCACTGCTGTTTACCACGACGACTACGAGCTTCATCTACCGTCAGGACGAACAGCAGGCCACAGAAGTCTACGCGCCTACTACCGACAAAATCTCCGTAACTACCCAACGCCTGAAGAACGAGCCCAACAGCAGCTCTTGACCGCTGGCGACGAGCGACATGTGTCCGATGATGAGAACGATGCTGCAAGCGAGACGACAGAGACTGCAGCTGACGGTGGCCGTGGTCGCCAAGTGGTCACTCGCGCGAATGGCGGCCTAGGCATGATCGGCGTGAGCGATGCGAAGAAGCGCGAAGTTCAGGCTGTGGAGAAGCGGGATCTGAAGCGAGCGCAGCGGGCGCAGAACAGGTATCAAGCCGGCAACGAGCGGAGAGGCAACTTCCAGAAGCACTTCCGGGATCCACTGCTGCAGTAGACGTGTCGCTTTGGGCGTGCACAGGGTGTTCGTTATGCAGCGAGCTACGCACTTTGGCACCTGCAGTTCTGGAATGCTGACTACATAGCAAACCAAACCTAGCGTGCGAACTATTCCGTCCGCTGCCACTCCTCAGTCTGTCACTCATAAAGGTGGTATGGTATTACTGACTAGCAAAGAACGGACTGATCTACAAGTGGCCCAGCTCTTCACCGTGCTGTGACAAGCCACCTTACAACCAGTCCGAGATTGATGCTTGTCTGAGGGACCTCTGACACCGCATTCTCGGAGTCGATACGGGTGCGATGATTGAATAACCCCTCACAGCCTCTTCTCGTGTGGCACTGGCACTGGAGGTGATCTTTTTGTCACCGACTGCCGTCAAAGTGATGTGATGTGACGTGTTTGTGTTCGACAATAGCAACAAAAGGAGTCGAGCAAATATTGGGCCAGGTAAGCATCATCAGAACCCTTCTTCGTGCTGCGTTACACGGCGAGCTTCTCTGTTTCTGCATCTTGAATCGTATATGACCAGTCTGTTCGTTGGCCCACATGGCAGGCTCTTCGAAAACCATCCCCTTCCGCATGGTCGCTGAGGCAAGAGGCGGAACATTCACTTTTCGCAAAGATACCACATCGTCTCCGACTTGGCCTGACGAAGTCGATCATACTGAAGTCGACCTCATCGGCACCTTTCACTGCAATACTTGCCTAGGAATATACTTCCCGATTGACAAATATCGATGCTTGTAAGTTGGACGATCATGATACCAAGCTTTCAAACACCAAGTTGGTCCTGTCTTACATATACTGATCATATCAGCGCTACTCATATCAATGCATGGACCAGATACGACGAACCACTCAACTGCGCCGACCCTGACGCAGGTGAGTACATCAAAAAGCAAACCACCGAGAAGCTACAGCGGGAGGCGAAGGAGAACAATTGGGACCCTCTTTCTGAAGGTTTCGGCAAGGTAGTGTACGCTGTATGTCGTGTGTTCGAAGTGGACTTTGATGGAGTGATGGTTGAGACTGGTGGGTGGTACGCTGCAGAAGCTGTCCGTGAGTTTTTAAAGACGCAGGCAGATGTCGTTGCGAGAAACGCCAGCTGGTCTCATGCTTTGCGCGCCCATGCGGCTGCGATTCGGAAACAAGCAGAAGAATTCGTGGTGATGACTGACTACCAGGGATTTGTCGTGCATAACAATAGCCGGAAGCTGGTGGCCACCTTCAGAGCCAACCACAACGACGTCTTCTACCGACGCAGTCCGTTGGACCTTGGCAGGTACAGACCGGTGACGATTCTGAGTCTGGACATCTGCAAGTGGTCCATCTGAGCCGACGACCAGCAAGCGATAATCCAAGAGCAGAAGTTTAGGGTCGATGACAGGGCGGAGAAATTGGCTCTCGGAGGTGAACGCGAGGTTGAGGCCATCAGCCGTCTGCGTGCAGACATGGGGAGAGGTTCGCAGGATGGAAAACAGCACGCAGGCGAAGCATCTCTTGAAAGCGGAAGCAGTCAGACTATACCACGAACGGTGACATACGCGTCCACGGACCGACTCGAAGATTCAGCAGGAGCGTCTGCCCGCCAGCACAGCGGTCCGCTTCTTCCCAATATGCGGATCCAACTTCCGCAGACGCCAAAGCATGAGAGGGCAATGTACGCGGCTCTGGAAGCGTTACGGTTGGTTGAGCAAGAAGAGAACCGGCCACAATAGCCAGAGGCATCGATGCCGGTGCATGCCAAGAGGTGAGCTGCAGATCCATAAGAAATGATGGTCCTTGTTGAGCAGCTGTTGATCACTTATAGCCGTGAGCCTGTTTCAGTGCGAAGTTTGGTCTTGTTGATGCCACCTGATACAATTCACGCCATGTCGCTGTAAGTTCTCACTACCACTAGTGTACTTGCAAATATTGATATCACTTATCCTTCCAGAGCACGACTCGTAGCAAATACTTGTGATGTGTGTCGCCAGTTACTCAACGCCTGCCGGTGACTCCACTCGAAGACCATCTCCGCCTTCTGTATGATCAACACATCGTACAAGCTGCGACGTGTGACGCCGTCATGCGACGCGTTGCCGGGAGACGCGGTCCAGTCACAGTATGTGTCTCCGCCGAGCAAACGCACCTCAAGCAAACGGTGCGGGTATATCTTCTATCATGAAGAGACTCTCTACCGTCTTCCAAATACATCATCACCTCCTAGGAACCTGCCATACAGAGCATCGACCAGAATGTCTATGAGCACAAATCAAGGAACTACGCCCGCCATGCCAGGACCAACGACATTGCCTCTTGGGGAGCGAGAGTTCTTGCATATAAAACAGGGCCGCGGCGTGACGATCGCGTTTACCGATGAAGCAGAAGACATCCCCGCCAGCGTGTACTTGGGAAATGGCCCAGGCACAGTAGGAACCCTGTGGTGCAGCACTTGCATCGCTGTCTACTTTCCACTGGACAGGAAGCGATGCTTCTTCGGGCATTTTAACGCATATACGTGAGTGGGCCCGTCACCTGTGCATTGCATGCGTCTCGCCATGCCAAGTTATAGTCAACCTCCTAATGTGAGCGTAGACTGAATACGAAGCCGAACAACTCGGTTGATGAAACGGAGGGCGCGGAGATACAAGACCTGGTATATCGGCGACTGCTCGAAGAAGCTGAAAGTATGCAATGGGACATACGAGATCCATGCTACGCCAGTACGGTGGTAGTATGTGCACCACTCCAGGTTCGTAAGTGGGGAAACAAATACTTTTCGCTTGTTGGTTTGTACGTTGTAAAGGGCATTAAAGACTTCTTTGCCGATAATGCTCTAACCTTGATGGAACAATCCGAAACCGCTCTCAAAAACGCAAAGCAATTGTCAGGCATCGATTCAGCTATCGAGGAAGTGTTGCTGGCCATCCTGGGTGAGACTTTGAGGAAAGGCGACAGCCTAAAACCACGTAAAACACTCGAAGAAGCCCGAGATAGCGCAGACTTGGCCTTGAAGCTTAAGAACAGGTCAGTTTGTCTGACAGCCCAAGCGGAATTATCGACCTGGATAGGAGCACATGGCTTCCTTGCGCGGCAACGTGACGGCGTGGGGGAAGTGGTGAGATGGGTTAGCTCCTACAAAGATTGGACAATAGATCGGCTGACACAAGATCTCATCGATGAAGGCTGGGTGGATCGCCAACTACCCCGGGAGATAGACAAAGAGCGCTGGGGATTCGCTACGCAGAAAACTAACGACATCCTGGACGCCAGAAGTCCGGAAGAACAACGACGCGACTGGTGGGAAGCGATGAACATCGTTGAGCGACTCGAAGAGGATTGTCGAAGCGACGATGAACGTTATCACCCTCTTGAACGTTCGCGAAAGTCCAGGAGTCGGCTTGCAATCCTATCGTCACCGAGGGGGCGACAAGCTGACTCTGAGCAACAACTTCCGGCACGAGCGTCCACTGTGCCCGCGAATCACAACAAAGAGCATTCTCCATCACTTCCTGACCGGCTCCTTGAGGAGTTCCGTAGACTGTCTTTAAAGGATCCTGCGTCAACATCAATCAGCACACCAAGCGAGGATTTCCCAGGGCCAGCGCCAAGTGGCAAGCTGGTCACAATACCGGAAAGACCGAGAGGTAGGTCGTCAGCCAGCTCGAGAGCATCATCGGCCGGGTCACAGCCGTCTTCCAGCAGATCGAAGGAGTCTTCCACCAGTACCAAGGATAGAAAGCGACAGTAGCATGGCAGAAGGGCAGGTGAGTCTTATGGGCGTCTTCATACTGTTGGTGGGTTCCGAGCATAGTGCGATCTTGCTTCTTATTTGATGCTGTTCCGATAGTCGTTGTTTTCTGGGGATAAGGTAGCGTTGCAGAATTACCCATGGAGACATTAGAGCTTCCGTAGGTCGCGCCACAGATACTGAGATACATGTACTCAAAAAGAGACCGCCCAATCACCTTGTACCAATGCGGAGTTTATGCACATCCTCCAAATCCGTGTATCCGACTTCATTGCTTCGTAACCCGTCTTTGTCCTAGCTTTCACGAGGGCCCGACGCCAACATCTCCGCCGTGTGTCTCTAAGCTATCAAGATGGTTGATACTCAAGCGCCGAAAAGCGAGACACCCGAAGCTTCTGGAACACCGTCGCTCATCCACAAGTCACCGCAACCAGGGCTACTGATTGACGGCTGGATTTGGACTCTCGAGAACGACACCAAAGAGGCTGACTGGTTCTGGGAGAACAGAAAGAGGACTTCACGTGAGGAGATGGTCCAGTTCATGCTAGTACACGGAAGAAAACGCAACCAGTTCACGCCAATGTGGGATACTAGGCGTTGCAAGGTGCCTTTGCCCGGAACGGCGAATGAGCAAGTTTTGCAAAAGGAACAAACATCGCAAGAAGAGCAAACACCCGCAGAGTCCACAACCACAGACGCTTCAGCCATCGAATGCGCATCGAATGCAACGCAGATCAAAGCGACTACGGAATGATGTTGCCCAAGTAGCGGGAGGAACCCGTCTGCAACATATAGCACCATCTGACGGTACTGTTGGGTCAAAGCAGTGTTGCTTCTTCGATCGCCAGCAGGCGCATGCATGCCGACCACTCCTATATCGTTGTTCATGACTTCCCCATAAGTAGAGGGTCAGAAGTGAGTAGTGTGGAAAGTGATTGTTCTCCGGGCTCACAAACAAGTTTGCTCTCAGTTCTCTTCATATATGGTCTTAGATCATGTTGTATGTTCTGGTTTCTACCCTATCGAACGCACGAAAGCCTTACCACCCAAACTTGTACCACCATGACTTATCGGTTCGTTGATGCCGAGAATCCCATTGACCAGTATGAGGCTTTGAACAGCGATCACGATTTCCTGTGCGTTGAGCAGGCCCGCGGCGGAACCTTTGGGTTTACGAGCGCCGCTGAAGCAGGACCTGCGGACTTGTACCTTGTCCACGGAGGGCTGATAGGCACACAGTGGTGCAATACGTATGTTGGCGTGTTCTTTAGGGTCGACAAGCACAGGTCTTTTATCACACACGCAAACGCATGGTCCATGAGCGCTCCACCGCTCCCACGCAATTACGTGGACGAATCTGCAGGCGAAGAAATCCGTGCCCAAGTGTTTCGCCAGCTTGAGACAGAAGCGAGTGAGAAGCGGTGGGATACTGGGAACGAGCATTTCGGCGAGACGCTTGTGGTCTGCTGTCCCCACCCTGAAAGCTCTTACGGTGGGAAGGTGTGGCGTATTGCAGGCTTCTATGTGATTCGCGGGATCCGAGACTATCTCAACAACGAGAGTACCGTGCTCCAAAACAAGGCTAACGAACGTCTGCAAGGCGCGGTGCGCATCTGTGGTGTCGATGGTCGCAACGCCAAAGAAACGCAAAGCCGTGTCCAGAAGGCCATGGGCAAAGTGAAGGAGCCAGGTTGTCGGCGAAAGTTTGAGAAGGCTAACGATGAGATCCAGAAGTCGATCCAGCTCCAGGAAAAAGCAAGGTTTCTTGCCAGCCAAGCGCACTTTGTGGTGCAAAGGGAGCCGCATGGATTCATCGTCGAACATAGAGATGGCGAGGTGCGTCTGGCAAAGTACATCTGCGGCGACCCGGGTACCATTGAAGAAGGCATGCTTTACGCCGACGATCTAGGTGGGTACCGTCCTATAGACCTTCCAGATGTTGAGAACGATACTACCCAGAGGTGGATGTTCAGTTCGAAGGAGGACCAAGATACTCTTATTGCCAAGCAGACGGAGCTTGGTCGGGAGTTCTGCTTTGTTGACGAATTGACTGGGCGATCAGAAAGCCCGGATTCAGATGCAAGCAGAGGCGAGTACGAAGATCTCGCATGGCAGCCACGTGGCCCCGGACCAGTGTCCTGGCCATCGGAGCGCGGTCGAATGCGCGTCAGAGCGCCGTCCGCTGAGTCCCTTCTTCGAAGACAAGACTCTCGATCCGCTGCTAGCCCAATCGTAAACAACATATCAATCTCAGGGGCCTCGAAGCAAGGTAGGATACAGTCCGCGAGTGGCGTGCGCGGCGAGAAAGCCATCGTATTACTCGCGGGTCGACTATCAGCAGTTCATGGCCGTGACACAGACAGCAGCGCGGAGACTAGCGAGAGAGCTTCGGCCAAACCTCAAGGTGAGTCTGAGGGTCCAGGACATGAGACTCGAACGCTTCCAATCCGAAAGAAGGCAGCGCAGGTCGACCAAAGTTCTCGACCATCTCAGTAGTTAGTGGCCATCGATCCGAAGCCTAGCTCTGAGTTCTCAGAACTTTGTCAACCTTCAAGCACGGCTCTAGCATCTTCTCGAGCTATTGCTGCTTCGGAGACGAGGGGAGGGATAGATGGCACTGGCTATCCATAGGGTTCAGCCAATTGAGAATTGTGCGAGTGTCTTTTCTGGTATTGTGCTGTTCAAAAACTTGCCCTGTATGTGCCTGTATTCCAAATGTTACATCTGGTTCGGCCGATGGCCGATGCATAGCTTTCACGAGGTTTTTTGAAGATGCCGCAACCTCACGTGTCCAGCTGACAGTCATCCGTTGAAGTTTGACCAGGGCAAACAATCGGATCTAGCAAACATGACCAGACCGATGACCGCTGTAACTCGAGCACCGGTAGGATGGCGCAGGTGTCTCCTCAGTATTGTACTCACTTGTTGTGTGTCTCCAAGAATATCTGAATAACAATTTGCAGCCCTTCTCCATGGAAGCTTCCGAGCACCAAAAGAGCGTTCTCCGGGAAGCTATGGCTGAGCTGTACGATGATTTTGAAGACGACACATTCTTTCGGGTGCCTGAGGGGCGTGGAGGAACTTTCACCTTTGGTGAGAAGTCCGATGATCCAGAGGAGGCCATTCACCATATCGACGGGCCACCAAGGCTGGGCACATTCTGGTGTATCACATTTGTTGGGGTGTATCTCCAGGTCGATCGCAGGAGGGGTGGCTTATTCCACATCAACGGCTGGAGCTCGTCCAAGTACATGACCAACCATGTCGACTCCGAAGGCGGTAAAGAAATCCGAAAGCAGGTACTGGAAAGGTTGCAACACGAGTACACGAGCCGCGGCTGGGATCGCAAAGATGACAACTTCGCCAAGCTGGTAGTAGTGTGTTGCCCGAGACCGCAAGTCTTCTTCGATGGGGAGAAGTTCCTGGAGGAGAGTGCCAAGATGACTGGCTGGTACGTCTTTCACGGTATAAGCGACTTCCTGCGATATCAAGCGGCTGAACTGACGAAAGAGGCTCGTCAAGCCTGGGATCGTGCAAGGAAACTCAGTGGTAATCAGTTGTCCTCGGACATCCGGCTGCAAGATCGCATCAAGAAGGCGCTGCTTACCGCAACGGAAGTAGGCGATCTCAAACGGGCCAGCAATCTTGAGCAGGCAGCGATCAAGGTAGAGGAACATAGTCGGTTGATGCAGAAGGCGAGAGTCCTTGCGAAGACCACCGACCAGTTGACGATCTTGAGGGCCCACGGCTTCGTTGTCGAGCAAAAGAGCGGCAACGCGGTACTAGCCAAGGTCATGCGAGCGAAGGAAGGTGACGTAGCACGATCGTTGGCCGGCAGACTTCCATTCGATATAGGGAACTTCCTGCCAGTATCGACTGAGGTGCATGAAACGGAAAGCTGGGAGTTCAGCACCGAGGACGATACCAAGATCTTCCTGGCCGAAATCTCAACACAAGCACACGCGGCGGAGCTCGCCACAATGCTAAAAGAACAGAAGTTGTTAAGCACAGGTACTTCGGTCGGCTAGAGTCCCAAGTCAGTAGACTGATGACTGAAGGAGGCCAAAAAAACGAACAGCCCGAGTAGTGTGCATCCGCGGTAGCTCAGAGCACGCGATTCTGTGTTGGGAGCTCATAGCAGACAGCGCGCCCAATCTCACAGGCAATCGCGGTCCAGAAATCACGGGACGTCCGACCGTAGGAGAGCCGGGATACGGGGACAGCGGGAGCGATTTCATGGTCGAACGAGATCGCGAGTTTCGAGCCCAACGTTGACCGCCCAGATTCTGGCCGAACCAGGCCTCAAGTCAGATGTAGCTTTGTCCGAAGGTGAACAGACATCAGAGAGAGCGGCCAATCAAGCCTTGCAGGATGTTGCTCGTGGTGTCCAAATACCGGCAGTAGCTAAATGCATCGGTAATGTTGAGTAGGCTTCATGTCAGTTTCTGTTGATCATCAGTGTGTGCATGGCGAATGTTTGGAGTACGGTCAGTGGCTTTCGATGGCCACTTGTCCTGTTGCCGGGGTCCTCTTCTGTATGTTCGGCAGCTGCCAACGGTTCAGACCTGAAATCGTGTAGAGAATGAAAGATAGGAAGACACAGCCAAGAAACATCTGTTTCTGCCCATGCGCTCGCCGATTTGAAACATGCGTGAGGGCTTTGGGAAGCATGGCGAAAACACATCTGGCTCCAAACCTTGGTAGACTCGTGTCGGCCACCTTACCTTCTACACCTCCGCTAGACCGGTTTGCAAGGGCTCCAGACATGTTCCAACCACAGAGGCCGAGCACAAAGCAGGCGCATCATGTGTATGCCGCAAATGACCGAGTGAGCTAAGAAAGGTGAAGTCAAGATGAACTTAGACTACGCACGGATCCTGTGTAAGATTGTTCCTCGGGTCTTCTCCTTCGTTCGTTCCTTGTTCCACCACAATACCGCACACGGCGCCAGAATAGCCACCTACCTACCTATACGGCGACAACTGGCCAGCGCATACGCGCGATGGGACTCGCCTAACAACAGCCGAACAAGATTCCAGTAGATGGACGTCCTCCAAAATCTAAGTTTGGATGCGTTCATCTTGCTGCCCGGTGACGCGTTTATGCATGCAGGTACAGAGTGCACTTGCACCTACCGCTTCCCACCGACGAGATGGTGAGTAGACCTACCCTCGTGGTATCTACGACTGACAAGGAAAGTAAATTGGTAACTTCTCTCTTTGCTTGGTCTTGTGGTCCTCTTGGTATGGGATATAAAGGATAGTCTTTGCACTTGTCCTATCAGCCTTCGAACCCTAATTGTACATCCTGTCGAGTTCTCGTTCATATTTTCACAAGCATCTTTGTGCAGTCTCATTCGCATACCGATCATGTCAGGCTTGTTGGAGAGGGCCCGGAGCGTTTTCAAGCGGAAGCCAAGAGACGACGAGGACGACTTTGATGACGGATTTGATGAGCGTGACGAGCGAGACCTCGACGAACAAGATGCACGCGACGGACGCAATGAACGCGGACCCATCTCGCCGGTCGTTGGCCCGAATGGTATAGTGCAGTCGCACCCTCAACAACCGCACCATGGCCAACCACATCATTCGCAACCACAGCACCATAACTCTCGGCCAGGACAACACCAGAATGGCCCACGCCACCAGCAAGCACAAACAGGAGATGGGCAGCAGCCACTCGCACAGGTATCGGCCACTAGATCTGGCCAGCTTGAGATTGCGCTGCACAACGACACCAATTCGAGCACAGTCTTTGCATATATCAGTACGTAGCTGCCATCTCCCATCGCTTTGTCGTGACTGACAACGTATCTAGCCGGTCAAGCCATCGACCGCGGGAATGCTCTCTTCCTGCTCTCATCCGATGCCGAGACACCATACTACCCAGGTAGTCCATCTGCGACAGGTACGAAGTTGGCCCAGAACGTGTCGATTGATCTCGGTATACCTGGGAACACTGTATACGCCACCATCCCCAGACTAGCCGGCGGCCGTATCTGGTTTTCGGTCGGCGCACCATTGCAATTCGCTGTCAATCCCGGACCAGGACTCATCGAGCCCTCCGTCTTCAACCAAGCCGACCCAAACCACAACGTCAACTTTGGGTTTGCAGAATTCACCTTCAATAGCGCGCAAGTGTTCGTCAACATCAGCTATGTGGATTTTGTTGGCCTGCCGGTCGCTCTCACACTCGAAGACACCAATGGAACGACCCAGCACGTCTCCGGCATGCGAGCTAACGGACTCGAGACGGTTGCCCAAGGCCTGCGTACCCAAACAGCGAAAGACGGCAGACGGTGGAGCTCTTTGATCGTTCCTAGAACAGATGGCCAAGTCTTACGAGTTCTCAGCCCCAATTCAGGTGTCCTGCTCAACCCGTCCTGGTTCCAGACCTACTGGACTGACTACGTCAGCGCCGTCTACAGCCGCTACACCTCCACTCGCCTCACAATCGACACGCAAGCCTCGTACGGTAACGTGACCGGTCAAGTGGACGGATCTCGCAACCTCAACTTTGGCGCTGGCGGCCAATTTCCTAGACCTTCTGCCTCGGATATCTTCAGCTGCTCCACGGGACCGTTCGCCACGGGTGGCAATGGCGAGACCAATGCGATCATCCCGAGGTTGGCGGCAGCGTTCAACAGGAGCACGTTACTGCAGAGTAGCAATCATCCGGACGGTGTAGGACCTAGGGATTACTACAAGAATGCTACCACCAATGTGAGTTCCACCTTTAGTTTCCGATTGAAAAGCTTAGCTGACATGGTATAGCACTACGCTCGCATCGTGCACGCAGCGAACTTGGACGGGAAAGGCTATGCATTCCCGTATGACGATGTCACACCGGATGGTGGCGTGCCACAAGAGGGTGCCGCATTCAGCTACTCACCAGCGCTGTTGACGGTATCCGTAGGCGGTCGGAATGCCCATACCTGAGATACTTGCTTATTGGATATATGGGGTTGGCAATGATACCCAGTCGGCTTATACATACCTGTACAGAACACACATATTGACTCGAGCAGGCTTCACTGAATTGCAGATATCTAGTCCCCGTCATCCACAGATCCTGGGGGTGGCACTCCGACACCCACACCCTCCTCAATCATCCCTCTCAAACCACCCCCGACACGCCTCCCAGTGCCCCTTGAAACTTGGATACACATAAACCCTCCCCTCCACATCCCCCTCCTTATCCACCTTCCTCACAAACGCCCAAAACCCCGCAATCACAAAATCAGCAAAACTCACCTTCTCCCCCAACACAAACTTCCCCTCCTTCTCCATTAAAATCTCATTCAACTCCTTAAGATGAGGCGCAGCCTTCTCCCACGCCTCACTCACATTAGCAGACTTAGCCAACTCCTCAAGACTCATCCCAAATCGCTTCGCGCGCGTGTGGTTGAAGTACTCCGCGCTGCGCTCACCCAGCAATAGCTCCGGCACCCTCGGGATCACGATCGCGGAGATGGCGCCCTGCACTCCTAACACAGCTGTTTGGGCCCGGTCGATGGTTTCTTTGTCGTTGGAGAAGAGCGGCGGATCGGGTTGCAGCTTATCGAGCGCGGTGGCGATGCGGAGGGACTCCATTACATAGCTGCCGTCCGGGAGTTTGACGGCCGGGGAGGAGTAGTCGAATTTAGAGATGTTGGGGTCGTTGGGCGGGATGGAGAGGGATTTGAACTTGGGCTCGAGGTCGGGGTATTCTGTCCATTCGGTACGGTAGGGGAGACCTTTGTAATTGAGTGCTGCGCGAGCTTTCCATGGGTTCAAGGACCAGCAGGCTGATTTGCCGCGGGAGGGCAGGTCGTAGAGGATGATTTCGGACATTGTTACCAAGGAGTGAGGTGAAGTCGAGATCCTAATGTCGAGAGCAAAGTCGAGGGAAGATGGCTGATGTGGTGGATTGGTAGGAAGTGAGAGTAAAGAATTAGCTGAAATATGTACTTTACTTGATGTCTGTGGTTTGTAATAACCACTTGGTAGCAATGTCGATCGGTAAGAAGACCGACGGTAAACATATGGCTCTGGCGGGGTCAAGGTGGGGTTGTGCGAGCGTTTGGTCGCAGCTCTTGCCCGAGCAGGTGAGTGCTGGAGTCCTGAGGCTGAGGGGCAGAGAATCGGGTTTGCATGGAGAGAGGAGTGAGTGAGAAGAAGAGTGGTGGGAGGAAGAAAAGCGAAGGTCACTTACCGGCTAAGCAACGTTGTCTTCAATCACTGAGGATGCCTGGAAAAGCGAATGGCCACGATAAAAGCAGCTGGACGGGCACCATCAAGTTTGCCAGCGGACTCTGTTCGTCCACCCATCCACGACATTTTCTAGCAATCCTACATATTTCTACACAGCCCCCCCAGAAATCCCAGATCCAGCGGAAACTTAGTACGCCGCTCCTAGCTGTCCTTACTACTCCCACTCCCCTTCTTCCCCTTCTTCTTCCGCTTCCCCGGACTGTTCTGATTACTGTTCCCTTCGCCCTCTTCGTCACTACTAGAAGAAGTGGTTTCGAGCACAAGTTTCTTCATGCCACCGACATCAAGGGTAGTCTCGGTGATACTACCCGACCGAGCCTGCCTTCGCGTACTCCGCTCCCGACTCGGCGGTCCCATGTCACCGAGCAGATCTCCCGCCTCGTCGGCGGTGGTGGAGTTGGCCACGACTGTCTTCGAGGGGACTTTGAGGTGTTGGTTCGTGCGTTGATCGCTGGAAGAAGATTTCTGTGGTGTGGGTGAGATATTGGCTTTCTGCTCCGCGATCTCGCTCGCTTCCTGCGCGTTCATGCGGTCGGAGCTGGCGCCGCGTTTCCGGTCTGGCGACTGCGGACTTCCCGACATCGTGCCATAAGTCTTTGGCAAGTGTACAACGGCGTCCGAAGCATCCCTGCCAGCGGATCTGAGCAAGCTGCTCTCGTCTCCTGGCGTGGCGTCCGAAGCACCATCGACGCTTCTACTTCGCTGTAGAGCCAAGCCGCTGCCGATGCTGGGGTCGCTTCCGTTGACAGTCCCTGGTACAGTAAGACCTTTAGTCGTCGTGTGGTTCTCCGGAATCGTGCCAACACCAGGCTTGATCTTCACATTACTAAACTTTGTCGTTCTGGGCTTATTGGCGGCATTCGATGGTCCGAGATGGCGGAGGTGTTCGCGCATGTCTACCGTATTTGATCGCACCGGCATACCCCTCGATGCGACGGGATGTTCGGAGGCTTGGCTGCTCTTCCTCCGCATAAGAACAGTTCCTGGCATACCGTTCGTCAAACTTGGCTTCCGTGACGATGTAGTCTCTTTTGAGAGTAGTGGTTCGTCTTCACCGCCACGGTCCGCACTTTCATCGTGATCGCCGTCGACAATCATCGCTTGGCGACTCGACGAATGCCGGAGGAAGCGCTGTCGAGGTGCAGGAGCCATGCGGCGGATAGCCTTGTGTACGTCGATGAAAACGTCGCTCTCATCGACGATTTCTTCGCCAATGAGTTCTTCGATGACGTCTTCAAGTGTGACCACACCTAACGCTCCCTGGTCTTGCCCGGGGAAGTCAGACACTAGCACCATGTGGCTCTTCCCTTCCTGAAAGAAGTTGATGATGTCTAGGCAACTCGTGTATTCGGAGGTTTCCGGGAGTGTAGCCAGGCTGAAGTCCCGGACTCGTTTCGCATCTTCAGGATCGTAAGTGATCAGAATCTTCACAAGAAGCATGCCGAGGAAGTTGCTGCTGTTGTCGGGAGCGTAGATTGGGATGCGTGAGTAGCCCTGGGTGAGGATAGTGTCCATCATGGTCTCATCCAGTACGGTATCCGCGCTCATGGTAAAGACATCGTCCATTGGGGTCATAATAGAACCCACGGACTTGTCTTTCAGGTCCAGCACGGAGTTAATTATGGTGACCTCGTCTTCCATCAAGCGTTCACCGGGTGTACTGCCCAGTGTCTTGTGCAGAGAAACGAGAGTCTTTAGGCCGGCTTTTTTATACGTGGTGCCATGATCCTCGCCGAGCAGCCAGTCCAGCAATTTAGCAGTCGGCCACGCGATTGGAAACATGAGCCACATAAGGCCTAAGACAAATGGTGCCATAAAAGCACCGATAGACAGGCCATAGCGCACGCAGACGGATTGGGGTGCGATCTCGCCGAATATCACTGTCTCGCATTAGTATCCCAATCTCCAGCCCAGCATATATCGAATGCACATACCAATCAAGACGGTACTACCGAGAACAGCTGGCCAACCACCACCTAAACTCCTGTCCAGCACAATGGGTAGAGTCTCGTTCGTTATCACATTGCTAAGCAACAACGTCACCAGCACCCAATGCTTGCCCTTGTTCAACAGTGCCAGCACTTTCTCCGCGTGTCTTCGCTCACTGCCCTCTCCGCTTGTCGCGATGACTTGTAAGTACGTCTCGTCCTGGCCCATCAAAGCAATCGTAAGACCCGCAAAGACACCGCCAAGGAGCACGAGAGTGAGGGCGACAGCGAGGTACAGCCAGAGGTTGGGGTCGGCGGCATCCGGGGGAGCGTCATCTTCGAGGGTACGGAGGAGGCCATGTCCGGGCCAGATGGGGTGGAGCGGTGCCGCGCTGGCGAGGGGGATGAAGACAGCCTTTGCGAGCAGCATCACCGCTGGTCTCATGGTGTTGGGAGATATGCCGAAGCCATAGTTCCGCCCGCCGCCCACGCGTGCTACCGGTGTAGGACGCGCATCTTGGGGTCGTATTCGTCTCCGCAAAGACATACGAGCAATAAATAGCGCCAAATATGAGTTGATGAAGAGGATGCAGCACACTTCAACCACGAGGGCAGAGAAAGTTGTAACGGCGACGAATCGCGGAGAAGAAGCGATTCGCACTTTCCACCCAAGCTTCAACGCTAGCAAAAGCTTAGACCCTGGAGGAGTTCTGACGACCAGCGACTTCACGAGAGATCATATATACTGCGCCAAGATTTCTGACTTCCATCAAACTTCACTTTCTTACTTAGGTTCTCAAGATCTTAAGACTGCGTCCGGGTAAGCAAACCGCTCGCAGGAAGCGGAGTAAGTAACAGCAGGAGTTGATTGAGAGTGAAGACTTCTTTTTCCGCCATAAACAGACCACGATGCCTCATCAAAAAGGAAGTAAACATGTTTCCTTCATTCACACTAAAGCGATGTACGAGCAGGTAGCGGAGCAAATATATCGGCGATCTCGCGCAGCACCAGATCTCGGAAACCCTCGACTTCTACGTGCCATCAGCCTCCTTCCCAGTCATCAGCGATGCCGAGCGTCCCGCCTTGATCAGTGGCACAGAATCCGCCGTCTTCTGGGCACCATAACCTGCGTCCAGTTCCGTTTGCTGTCTACTCGAGACTCGGACAGCTTCCATCGCAAGAGTGCAAATCTCTCCTTCTTGAGGCTGTCCGTCTCATAACTCAGGTACCTCCCGGACTGGCTGCGCTGACCTCTCGGTCTCGTATTCGTCCTTGGAACCAATGTACTGCCGAGCGCTTCCAGATCGCCTTAGCAAAGGTTTACCAGCACGCTTCTTCCGTCTGACAAGCCAGAAACCCAAGGCGAGGAGCAGCAAGGCGAGCACGGCTACGCCGAATCCTATGCCAGCTTTGGCACCGTTGGAGAGGGTATTGCCTGTATCTTTGCTCTTCTTGGGCCCGACTTGGGTTGTACTGGTATGCGATTCCTGGGTGCTTGTTTGAGCTGTTTTCGTTGTCGCCGTTGGGTCTGCATCGGTCGTTACAGGAAAGAAGGTCAGCCTTGCGCTCGTTGTCGACGCTACGAACGCCTCTATGGCACTCCGTGGCAGAAGCGGCGCTAACGCAGGTGTGAACCGGGCGAGGTCTTTAGACGCCCACCACGCAAAGACCACCGGTTGCCAAACGGCGGTGGGGTTTCCATTCCTTGATAGCAGAGTGGTGCATATAGTACCGCTCTCCGCCGTCCACCCCCTTCTGAGTCAGCAAGACAAAAAGGACCGCGGACCCGTGCAGAGACTTACGAAGGACATCCGTAAGCATAGGTGGACCCGCTGAAGACGGAAGTGGAGCCGGTAGACTCGGTCTGGAAGCCGCAAGGCAGTACCCCTGGGTAGTAGGCGATCCCTGTAGTCCAGACTGCAACTGTGCTGGTGCCGTCAAGGCGGTCTACTGTGTAGATGTCCCCGTCGGGCGGGTAACAGGAGCTGGCTTGCGTCAGATAACAGGATTGCACCGAGGCTTCCATAGAACAATCCGTGGTATCAAATGCGGTTGGCAGAGGTGCAGCAAAGCATGCGCTCGGGGGTTCGAAAACGGTGGTCAAAGGATACTCCGTGCTCCCGGAGGATGATGCCACAGTTGAGGACATGGTCGTCTCACAGTCAGTGTCGCAGTGGTGGCTTCTCCAAAAGGTTGCTGGAACGTTGTTGGGCCCGTCGACTTCACGTAGAGAGCTCGAGCGATGGACCACGGTAGCAAGACCGGTGCGACTTCGACTGCCCAAGCTGTAATGATATGTTGTGGTAGATGCGATCAAAGAGAAGAAACGAAGTGTCCGTTCAATGGCTCGTCCAGCCTTGCGCAGCCTTGCGCAGCCTTGCGCAGCCTTGCGAGGGGGAAGCCATCCGTGGCGTCAGCTAGAAGCTGGGCTTGCATTGAAGATAATCTCTTTCGGGACGAACGAAAAGCATTCATAGCAATAATTGGCGTTACCATACCTTAGTGTTACAACGAGGCTGCCAAGAAGTGATGTGTGTATATCAGAGGTCCAGAGCTGTATTGAAGAAAAATCCAGCTCGTTGAGCCGCAAGCCGCGACCCAGAGGTGGACGGCGATTTTCTTCAGCTGTCAGAGTTGAGTATGCTGCTGACCGATTGGAGGTGTGCGGGTATTTGGCAGTCTCTGGAGACTCAACCCAGTAGGCAAGTCCAACTTCCATCGCTTGTCGGTATCGAGAGGGGCTTGGGTATTGAGACTGACCCAGACCTCGTTCACTCATATGCCGACACCAAGCACGCAGCTTCCGGTATAGAACAAGCATCGATCGTGCGGTGATGAAGGCTAGAGTGTGAAGTGTGAGGCGAGTGAAGCCTCTATCACTCCGAGGACAAGCGATATACAGGTCCAACCACAGGCAGCTAGCACCCACGCCATAGGGTCCTCGAAGACTGCATAATCGTTCCAGTGCTAGACATCATCACAACACTCACCCGTACATTCGACGACATCCTACGCCGCATCACTAGGATCGACCAGGTCCCAAGAGCAAACGTACTATCCACCTCCAGCGTGGTGCGTAGATCCTAAAAGTTACCGCCCTTCAGCCGAAATGATTGGGAATGGAACGAGTCCGCTTCCCGTGAGCATTACTTTGGTAGGATGAGAAGTCGAGATGTCTTTCGACTAAGGTAAGTTTACGGAACTGACCAGAGCTTTTGCTGACAAAACTTGGATTTGCGTTTAGGCAAAGTACGGCCCGCAATGAATTCTTGTGCGTGGTCCTTAGATTGTCGGGGTCGACAATTCCTCCGACCTTGCACGGATAGCAACTTCCCGGACACGGCACGGTGAGTACAGTGAGTCCGACTACCTCCAGTTCTTCATCTCTCATCAGTACCAGTCGGATAGCTGGTGTGATTGGCAGCATACTCCTTTTGAAAACAATATCGCGGAGGAACTGCTGTCACGGTGCACGACCCTTCAATGGCAGTCGCCCCCTGCTGTCATATGAGCACAAAACAGGTGAGTATCTATCAAAAAGTGAGTACCTTATGACTCCATCTACCGACATTTGATATCTTAAGAAAAGAGTCCACATCCTCCTTCTTCGATCTCTGAAGTCTTCCACCACCCGTGAATCTTCATCAACATCAAAGCGTGAATCTCCATCAAAACGCGAACTTCAACAACGACACACAGTATGCCAGACATGAAGCCAATTAAACTATGGGGTACTAACCCCATGGGTAAAACCCTGCATTGCCTAAGACATTCGCTAATCATTTTGCCCGTTAGGGCATCCTTTCGGGCCCAACCCGTTCAAGGTAGTGAAACGGTGCTCGTACATTGCTGTTCAGCCACTGATGCCTTGCAGGTGCTCATCATCCTCTGCGAGCTCGGCATCCCGTATGAGATCAAGCCAGTTAGATTTGACGAAGTGAAGAAAGAGCCATTTGTCAGCCTCAACCCAAACGGTCGCATGCCCGCCATTGAAGACCCCAACACCGACATAGTCCTCTGGGAAAGCGGTGCGATCATCGAATACCTTGTCGAAACCTACGACACGGACCACAAACTCAGCTATGTAGATTCACCAGAGAAGTGGCAGCAGGGCTCGTGGAAGCATTTCCAAATGAGCGGACAAGGACCATACTTCGGGCAGCTTACGTGGTTTGGCAAGGTACTGCAAACCTTGCCCTCTTTGAAGTTTCTGTTCGATGCTAACATCGGGGCAGTTCCACCAAGAGAAGCTACCGTCAGCCATCTCCCGTTACGAGAACGAGATGGATCGCATCACGTCCGTCATTGAGCTACAGCTCACCAGGACTGGCAAATCGTACCTTGTGGGCGACAAATGCACGTTTGCAGATCTGATGTTTGTGCCCTGGTACCGTGCGTTCCCTGGGCCTGCAGAGGAGTTCCTGGTCAAGACGTGGCCGGAGAAATATCTGCTCAGCTATGCTTGGAACCAAGAGCTGAATGCAAGGGAGGGAGTCAAGCAGGCGCAGAAGGTTGGTGATGACTTTCTGGCTTCTAACTCACACTGAAGGCCTACTGTGGAAGGGTTGAGTGGACGATTGCCTCGAGACTGTAATTTGATGTTCTACCAATAGTACCATCCGTCTTATCCCACACTCGTCACCCCCACGCTTCTACTCTATCGTATCCTCATCAACGAGGAAAGTGTCTAATGTCTGGAAGATGGCAAGCGAGAGATCCGAACCCGAATCCGATATAACCTTGCATGTGAACGACGCTGAATGTCAGCCAACAATCTTCCATCTTCAGAACCTTTCGTGCTGTATCTGCACAAGTCTGTTGTAATGCCACCGACCGCAGACATGCAACAGGCTGCAAAGACGTTCTTCTCCTCGCCTCGCTTCGCCGTTGCTGGCGCAAGCAGCACGACTTCAAAGTTTGGGTACAAAATATTTAACTGGTACCTCCAACACGAACTGCCAGCTGTACCTCTGAATCCCACCTGCTCTACTGTTACGGTCCGAAAGCAGCAGTATGACACTGTTCCTTCACCATCAAAACTGGAAGACCCACAGCATACCAGCCTGTCTGTCATCACGCCGCCTCCCGTAACCGCGAAAGTGCTCAAGGAGGCCAAAGAAGTTGGTGTACGCGCAGTCTGGTTACAGCCTGGCACTTTTACCGATAAGGAGCTGGAGTATGCTGTAAAGGAGTTTCCTGGAGCTGCAGTGGGTGGCTATAGTGAGGGTACGGTTGGAGGTGAGGGGTGGTGTGTTCTTGTGGATGGAGACGCCGCAATGAAGGCTGCTGGGCGGCAAGAGAGGTTATGATACATCGTGTGCACTATGTGCTGCGAGCAAGAAATATTCTATCCTGCGTCTATGCTCTGCGCACCAGGCCATGGCAATTGCAAGACTGTGTGCAGAGGAGGAGGGATCCCAGCAGAACACTTTCAAGTCTACACAAAGCTACCCACTACGACATGAACGATGATGCTACAACACGATGACCGATGTGACGAGAACGTCAAAACGAGGGGACGACACAATACGCAACATTGTTCAACAGATCGAGCTGGCTATCGTGCCCTGGCCAGCGAGGAAGATATCGAGCAACTCTACACGTATGATCGAATTGCTCGACTTCTGCGCCAGCTCTTCCAGGACATTTACCTCTCTTCTTGTTTTGGTCCTCCCTTTCCTTCTTCGTTCTGTGTCTCTCCTCTTCATGCTGCTCCGATGGTCTTGTGGTGAGGAAACTCATCCATACACCTCTTCTGGTCTTCAGACTTCCCTCCAGTATCTGTCTATTCTTGGCTCAACATCCTCTACATCGAAGGCTTTGATAGGCTTTGAGCAGCGTCTGCATGGCCTCGCCACAGATGGACACTGCGAAAGTGATATCTGGGATTGCTTCAAAGCACAGGTCGCGCAACTCGGAGAACTCGTTGTCACTCGAGTCACTCAACATCGATTTCGGTTCACGCTTCTCACCAACGGAAGGAAAATTGAAGATGATTTGTTCTTGCGATCGAAACGTGCTCCAATGTGGTCCACTTGGCAAACTCCATTTCAAACTCAAAAGCCACATAGCGCACCCTGAGCGGCGCCGAATCCGTTGCGCCTATTCTCGATCTTTCAAAAGATCTGCATGCACTTTCCGGATCAAGTTGTTACAGAAATTCTCAACCAGTGGAACGACTCGGGCTTCCCACTCGATAAGATACAGTTCATGCAGTAGGGTCTGGTCAACGTGTGTTGTCGCGCGATACTTTTCCATGGTTTCCAGAGACTCGGTTCAACATGACGTCTCGTGTGGGTTCTCTACCACTAATTCTCCAATCTTTACTCATATCACATGGCTCCCACGGTGTTAATGCTTGTATCTGGAGGTGGAACTGTTTCTTATCTTCATATATGTGCATGGAACTCCTAGCAGCAACTCCTAGTCTCACATAACATCTATTTCTTCGACAGGATGCGATCCAACAAATGCCATTTATGCACAATGGATCCTGCAACACAGCCAAGGATGTCTGGTTGGACTCGCAAGGCCAGCACTCCAGATGATTCTGCCTCGGAGAAGAGCAGGGATGTAAACGATAGTGATGAAGATTCGGAGAACCACGACAACCGGGCAGGGGACCAACGACCGAACGATGTCGAAAAGGGCAACCCTCCGCCCAGCCAGCCGGAGGAATCACATCTCGTCGTCTGGGATGGTCCTGAGGATCCGAATAATCCCCAGAACTGGCCTACTGCTCGCAAGTGCAGGATTACAGCAGTCGCTGCCTTCATGACCTTTGTGGCCTCCTTTGGTTCTTCGGTCTTCTCGACAGCTACCGAAGTGACCGCGAAGAGGTTCAACGTCAGCAACGAGGTCATGATCCTCGGAGTGACTCTGTACTTGCTAGGCTTTGCCGCCGGTAAGCTCTCGCCCGAGACGAGCTGTCATGTATGTACTAACAGTTCCCAGGTCCGTTTGATTGGGCTCCGCTCTCGGAAGCAGGATACGGCCGCCGTACACCCCTTATGATTGGCTTCTTTGGTTTGATGATATTCCAACTGCCTGTCGGCCTGGCTACGAACCTTGAAACGATTCTGATATGCCGCTTTTTACAAGGAGCGTTTGGCTCAAGTCCTCTGGCAAGTAAACTCAGGTGAAACATGTCTAAGACACTGCTAATCTTGTATCTATCTCTTCCAGGCTATTGTTGCTGGCATGCAAGTGGATATGTGGGATACCGTGTCCCGGAGCGTTGCGACCATAGCCTACTCAGCCGCGGTATTCGCAGGGCCGGCGATGGGTCCTATAATTGGAGAGTAAATACCTCATATCTAACGGCTGGGAAGTTCGTCACTGACGTCCGGCAGATTCACCGTCAAGAACCCAAATCTTGGTTGGCGGTGGACAGCATGGTTCACGATGATCATGGCAGGTGTCATGTTCGTCGTAGGATGCCTCGTAATTTCAGAGACCCATGAGCCGACTCTCCTGAAGTGGAAAGCCAGCCGCCTCCGACGAGAAACTGGGAATATGGCGTTTGAGTCGATGATGGACGAGGACCCGGTGCATCTTAAGTTCCTCTTCGTCAAATATGGTGAGGATTCTCACAAATGTCCTACGTCTAAGACACTGCTAATCGTTCACCTATCGTTGCTAGGTCTCAAGCCCAGTCGAATGATGATCCAGGAGCCTATCCTCATTATCATGACACTCTACATGTCCTTGGTCTACGGCATCCTCTACCTCGGCTTCTTCTCGTATCCCATCAGCTTCCAGTTCGATCGTGGGATTGAATTCGGCATATCATCACTACCCTTCCTCGCCCTCTTGACCGGAGTCCTAACAGCCTGCGCCTTCATGATCTGGGAGACCCCGGTGATTTACAGGCCAAAGTTTATATCAAAAGGCAGAATACCGGAAGAGCGTTTGATCCCCATGATGATAGGCTCGTTTGTCCTCGTGATGGGGCTGTTCTGGGTAAGTTTGATGGCCGGAATACCCTTTGCTGAGACACAGGCTAATCTTACCAATCATTTTCGTAGTTCGCCTGGACGTCTTTCCCGTCCATCACTCCTTGGCCAGAGATCATAAGCGGAGCCTTCATCGGAGCTGGCTTCGTGATGGTGTTCATGTCGGCCATCATCTATCTCGTCGACGTATACCTGCTCAGCGCCAACTCAGCGGTTGCGTCAAACACCGTGGTTCGAAGCGCTCTTGCGGCCGTCTTCCCGCTCTTCGCGACTCCGATGTACGAGAAGCTAGGAGTACAGTGGGCAACGAGCCTCTTGGGGTTCCTATGCTTAGCAACGGTGCGGGCACCATTGCTGTTCTACAAGTATGGCAAGCGGATAAGAAGTTGGAGCAAGTTTGCGTATGACCTTTGATAGAGCTGCGCAGCTCGGCCCGTACGTAGCTAAAAGCCATAGCTGGCAGATAGAAGTACTATCGCATGATTCGAACAGCTATCTGTCGTGTCTTTGTAGCCGACTGGAGTCGATCTGAAAAAGAGTTGCTGCTACTTGCCGAAGGATGCGGCGTTGATACCTGCCATACCAAAACCTCGTTGAGGACTTGAACGCAGTCAGAGTGCAATGGCGACCAGTGGCCGACTCCACTGAGTTTAACCACATGTCCTTTGAAACCTGACTCCGGGCGAACGTAAGCATCAATGCCGTCAACCATCAGTCTCGGGTCCAGTGCTTGGTCCTCGATGCCAAATATGACCGTCGTCGAGCATCTTATACAGCCCTCGTCTCGAGCCTCTGCGCGATCGCGGGCGTATGCTGGATTCCAACGCGCTGTCATCAGCCTTTCTTTGTACAGGCGGATCCTCTCGTCCCAGATACCGTCAGGCTGAGACATTGCTCGAGCCAAGACCGATGCGCTATAGGTCGCGTTGCTCTGATAGTCTTTGCACTGAGCAACGCCAGGCCCCAGTGACGCAGCCATACTACGCGCTGGGCCACGAGGATGAGTGAGTCCCGCATCCGCCATCTTGTGGCAAGCTCTCAGCAGAAATCGCACGACGAACGACAACCGGGCAGCCGAGATGAAGGGCAGGTTGAACATGAATGTCTACCACTTTATCAGTCCACGACGAGCTTTGTAGCGTACACTACTTACATAATGAGACTTCGCCAGCTGTGAGACGACACAAGCGGCTTCTTCCTTGGCCATGCGGATGAAACCTGAAGGCCGGGTTCTGAGAAGCTCGCGAGCTCGTGAGATCTTTGCTTTGGCCATGTCCAGGGCATGCCTGGGCTATGTACAACTGTTAGCCTGCTAGTCGGATATTCTAGTGATTTACCCACAAACAGAGAGTTGACCAGGACAAGATGGTCGATCAGACCTTCTGTGCCTGCTGCAACGCGAGATGCTACAATTCCACCCCAGTCGTGACCAACCACGATGCATTGGCCCCTTTTGTTATCTGACGACTCGTCGATTCCGTACTGCAGCCTCAACTCCTTGATCGCAGACTCCATGGTATTGAGCATTTGACCAGGGCCATAATTCGGCAGTCCATCACTGCCGCCATATCCTGGGAGATCCACGGATACGAGACTGGCATGCTCGGAGAGAGGTGAAGCCAGCATGTGCGCCCACAGATAGCAGGAGTCCGGGAAACCGTGGAGGAAGATGATCAGGTCTCGACGCCGCTTTTCGTTTGAAGGAGAAAGGTAGTGCAGCTGTAAGCCACGCGGAACTTGTAAAAAGTTGTGAGAGACATCCTGGCTGGTGCTGTTCAATGACCAAAGGTCGTGTAGTGCTAGACACTATCAGCAGAGATCACGCGGGATTAGAATTGACAATTGCTCAACCGTACCTTGCTCCGTCTTTATCGCTTCGTCGTGCGGTAGTGGAGGGTTTTTGACCTTGTCGATAATAGCTAGAACCGTGAGAAATGCAAGAGATGCCAGTCCTTCAAAAAGACCAAGGACGCTTGTTAGTGACAGCTGCATGATCTTGGCTTGGTGGCCGTTCGTTTGCAGTTACTAGAACGTCAAATAGATGTTGGAGCAAGGTTGGCGTAGTCGCTGAGATGGACCGAAGATTCGCCGTGCCATGGTGGCCTTGAACGAGAATAACAATATCTGAATTCGGTCTCAAGTCCAGCCACTGTCCTCCTCTCACTTCCCGTCCCCGATATCGTATTGTGCTTCTCAGCCTCAAACACGCTGCAACCCAACCTTGTTGCCAATACCTCCAACCTCGACTACCTTATTAGAATCGTCTACCGTGAATACAAACATTTCCAGAGCCGTACCGAGCGTAGCCTCGGACTAGCGTGTGCGTGCTGTTCTGCTCAATGATGTGGCTGAAAGAAGTAGTTTTGGACGTCCTTTCATCTCCATTGCGTTATCTGTGCTATTCGTTGGACATTGTGCATCGGGTGCATCGGTTGCAAGGTACGAGTCATAATGCTCTGCTGTCTAGACACTGAGATACTGAGTGCCTGTTCTGTCAAGCGACCTTGTCACGTGTCGGACGAGTTTGATGCCGGATGCTCCTGGGATCTCACTTTGCGGAAGGTGTGCTGGATATGTAGGCCAACCATTGATACAAAACCTCATACGCTCATCTTCATAGCGATTCCTTTATGCGGCTCGTACCCAACCACCTTGAAATCTTCGACTCTCCAGCCGTCGATACTGCACCCTGCCTCTTTCTCAATCTCAAGAGTCGGGAAGTCTTTCGGCACTCTTTCGATCTGAACTTCCAATGCCTCCCGATGATCTAAATATACGTGCGCGTCTCCCATCGTATGCGTCAGAATACCAGGAACCAGATCGCATACTCGCGCCAGCATATGCGTAAGTAGCGCATAAGAGGCGATGTTGAAGGGCACGCCAAGACCCATGTCGCAACTGCGTTGGTACAGGAGCGTGTGCAAGGTGCCTCGTTTTGAGCCATCGGATCGTAAAGGCGCAGTTGGAGGGAAGGACACGTAGAACTGTGCAAACATATGGCATGGTGGGAGAGCCATCTTTTTCAGGTCTGCAGGATTCCAGGCGCTTAGGATGATCCGTCGGTCGTAAGGGCTGTGCTTGAGCTTGTGAATGACTTCTGCCAGTTGGTCTACGCCTTTGCCGGCGTAATCGCTGTGGCAGGTCTCGTATTCAGCTCCGAAGTGCCGCCATTGAAAGCCGTAGACTGGTCCTAGGTCGCCGACTTCGCGGTGTCCGAGGCCGATAGAATCCAAGTAGGTTCGCGAAGCATTGCCGTCCCAGATCTTGACGTTCTGGTCTTGAAGACTCTTCGCGTTGGTGTTGCCTGAGATGAACCAGAGTAGCTCGGCTAGAACTGCACGGAAAAACACCCGCTTGGTTGTGAGAAGTGGAAGGATGAGGCCGCCAGATGAATTTGAGAGGCTGTACTTGTGCTGGGGTGGAAATGGAATAGCCAGCGTTCCTGTGCCTGTTCGGTCTGGCCGGTGCTCGCCATTGCGGATGATGTCGCGGATGAGATGCAAGTACTGGTATTCTTCCGAGGAGTTGGGTATGATATGGCCATTGGAAGGGTTTGCTTCGACTTTGAGCTGCACATCTGGACCACTCGCCGGTCCGATCTCTTCCACCGCTGCTGGGGCCATCATGATAGTATTTCGATTGTCGATGAAAGATATTTACGAGAAGTCGCGTCCCACGCGTAGCACTTTATGATCGGGCCGAGGTCGGAGCGAGATGTGGCTTGTGTTGAAGCCACGTGTGGCGACTGCCGACCTCCATCGTCACTGCATGTGATACTTGCTGAGCACCGAGTATTGTTATCTTAGCATCGCCAACACACCATAATACCGTCAAGATGGGGGCCGACGACAGGAAACTTGGTATCTTTATCCGAGATGTCATGCTTGCAATAGCCTTCGTATGTGATGAACCACGACAGACTGTCGATGCAACCGATTCCAGCGCTGACCATATGCCACTCTTAGCCCATCGCCGCCTACTTCGCTGCCGCAGAACTACTACGCCGCCTCGATCCAGAAGCCAGCGCCAAAGCCGAAGCAAAACAGAAAGCGCTAGAAGCCAGCAACAGACTCAACTCCATCTTCGCCGGCAATACCCGACGCGACGAGCACAGTGATGAAGAGGATGAATACTCAGACACAGACTCGGAGAACGAGCGAAGTAGAAGTCGCAGCCACCGTCGTAGAAAGAGGAGACGTTCGCCACCGCAAAAGCGCATTCAAGACTTCAACCTGAATCAATATGAACAAGCGATCGCAGCGGAAGTGGTCTCTCCCGCCGACATTCCCGTGACTTTCAAAGACATAGGCGGGCTAGAGGAGATCATTGAGGAGTTGCGAGAAGCTGTGATCTACCCACTCACCATGCCCCATATCTACTCGGGACACTCCTCGCTCCTGACAGCACCATCGGGTGTACTGCTCTACGGCCCGCCTGGATGCGGGAAGACGATGCTTGCGAAAGCGCTGGCTCGCGAGTCCGGAGCGTGCTTCATCAATCTCCACATCTCAACATTGACAGAAAAGTGGTACGGCGACAGCAATAAATTGGTCGCAGCCGTGTTCTCACTCGCACGAAAGCTGCAACCAAGCATCGTGTTCATCGACGAGATCGACGCTGTACTCGGAACCCGGCGGAGTGGCGAGCATGAGGCTAGTAATATGGTAAAGGCTGAGTTCATGACCCACTGGGACGGCCTGGCGTCCGCCACAACAGAAGGCGGAAGCCAACGGATCTGTGTCATGGGCGCCACGAATCGTATACAGGACATCGACGAGGCGATCTTGCGAAGAATGCCGAAGAAGTTCGCAGTCGGGCTACCTAATGCGTCGCAACGACGGTCGATCTTCGAGTTGACTCTAAAGGATACGAAAATCGATCGATCAACGTTCTCGGCAACACGAGCAGATGGTGGCAGAGACAGGAGATCGGCATTCGATATCGACACTCTCGTTCGACTGAGCGCGGGCATGAGTGGCAGTGACATCAAGGAAGCTTGTCGCGATGCGGCGATGGTGCCTGTTAGGGAGTACATCAGGACGCAAACGCAAAGCGGGAAGAGTATGCGAGGAATCCGCGCTGATGCTGTGAGAGGCCTTCAAACTGAGGACTTCTTTGGGCTAAGGAAGTCGGGCCTGGCGCAGCAGCAATTGCAGTGGACGCAGGACGAGGATCACGAAGATGGAGCAAGCGTGCACAGTGGCAGTACGGAGGAGGTCGAAGATTTCGCAGACGCGGAGGGCGAGGTTGAAGAAGTGCCGGTCACAAATGGAAGAGGACGACGGCGAGATGAAATGCGATGATGTGTGCATTAACACTGTACAGAATATACAACACTACTCTTGGACAAATATGGCCACCACGAGAGCTGTAGTGGCGGCACTCCTGTTCCGATGATGGAGATCCGGTCTGGACGCCGCCAGCCACCCCGCCCCTTCTCGAGATTCCCGATCTTCCAATGTCAGCGCATCCCGGACTGTACTTCCTGCACCTGCGCCTCGACAACGGAGACACCCATCCTCATCATCACTTCACTCAGCTTCACCCTGTTGGTTCTCCTTTTCACTTCACTCAGCTCCGCCCTGCTCGTCATCAAACCTCTCAATCATCTCAGTAAGATCATCCCTCATCCCCTCCATGATCGCATAATACTGCTTCCGCATCCTGTCAACCCTGCGGGCACGCAGGTACTCGTTCTCGCGCAAACAGTGGTTTGTTGCCAAGGACTTCCGGATGCTGCATCTATACATTCGGTAGCATGGCATCGCTCTGAGTCCCTCCGCGTCGGTTATGCTATCGTATTCGTCGACGAGGACGGAGAAGCGGTTGGTTGTTGGGGAGGGCGGCGGGCTGGCCACGCGGATGCGAGGACTGTGCACCGAGGTGAACTTGGTGCTGGAGCGACCTTCGGGCATGTTTGCGGTTTGGGTTGGTGGTTCCCGAGGGATGGGTTAGGGATGGTGCGACTACAGTTGATGTTAGCACTTGATGATGTGGTTCGAGTGAGAGAGGCCAGGCGGCCCGTACCTGATTGTTGATGATGGTTCGCGAGGAACAGAACGGCGGTGCTGTTACTGCTGTGTTTGATATGGCTTGATGGTTTGATAGTCAAGATAGAGATACCTGAACTTGACTTGTACCGAATGTTTGTGCTCCTCTGAAAACGGGGGAGAAACCTCTGTTATATACTACATATCTACTACAGTATTACTCGAACAGTGGGGATGTTTAGCATGTAAGTTCGTGGTATAAGCCGATTTGCAACGACTTTATCTTTTAGGTTTTTGGTATACAGCTTCAGAGTTTGAACGTTCTTGACTTTGCTTACCTATGAGACAGCAAGGCACACACTCAATAACTTGACCACAATAAAGTTTGATTCGAATAAACACCGTCGCTATACTAATTACACCCATTCGTCAATCTCAATACAACGCTCGTCCCAGCCTCCTCTCCTCCATACGCATTCTATAAGCCCATCTTAACCCGTCCATCATTATCGCATCCCGTCTAACCTGCTGTGCACTCTGCTTCTTCATAGCAATAAGAGATTCCGCAAGACTCAGCGTCTCGTGCAACTTCTTCGTCGCTTTCGGCGGCTTTGGAACAACCCCACTGTCTTTACGACTCTCGTCGACGCCCTCCTGTTCGTCAATATCCTTCTCCTCGTCCTCCGATAGGGTATACCGCTCACTCAACGCTCGTTCTCCGTTCTTAACTAGTTCCACGGACCTCGCACACGCAGCGTCTAAAGCAGCGTCATAAGCTGCTTGCTCGATATCATTGAGCGGAGCTTCGTGTGCGGAGGTTGCACGTGTTCGATCCGGGTAGTTGGGACCACTTTGTGCCTGTTCGTGTGGCGAGAAGAGCGACGTGCCTAGGTCTGGCGATGATGATCGAGAGCTTGAAGTTGACTGTGGTGAAGTGGAGTCGGAATCAGGATAGAGAGTGAAGTGCTCCTGAAGGTCGGGGAGGCTGCAGGTGCGTTGCAGGGAGTGGTAGGTGGGAGAGTTGCACATGGTGATGGTGGTTGTGAGGATGTGATTGTTGTATACTTGATCGGTTTCGAAGTGATTGTAAATACTGCAAGAGTCGGGGGTGCATTGCACGTTATAAGTAGTCCATCTTCTCTGCATTACAGTTCGACACTGAGCCTGTACACCATCTGTTGTGATGCTCAGCGCGTGGTAAGCACAGTGGGAGAGGCCTGAGTGGAAATACCGGATAACTCAATTGCAGTGAAGTAAATTTTGCAAGTATACTCACTACGTACGACCCACGACTGGTAGGATCATCTTATCTTGTACAAACACGGCTTCAGCACCGTCGCCTCATCCTCCGTGCTCGGCTCATCATCATCGGGAATGAACTTCCTCTTCGCATTGAACGCACTCTTCACCTGCTCTTTCGGCTGCTCCTTCGGCACACCCTTCCCCTTCGTAGGCGCAAGTGCCTTGACAAACTCCATCTTAACGAACATCAAGTTGCTGAGGTCAACATGCTCCTCGGTAGGCGGTTTGAGCACAAAACCCCGCCGCTGCAGAACAGCCACGAAAGCCGAGACGTCTGTCTCCTGCTTGCTCGTCTCGACACCATCGACTACAGTCTGTAGAACTTCTTGCTCATTAACTTCTTGATCCTCCTTTTGCTTCGTCTCTCGCGCTTTCTGCTGAGCGAGCTGCTTCTTCTTGTTGCCGACGCTGTGCTCCACTGGTTTTCCTGCTTTGCTCACACGACCGAAGCGCGATTTGATCTCTGCGATCCAGAGCTCGCCTTTCCAGTGGAGGATGCGGTAGGCCTCTTCTATGAACGAGATCCAGTTCGTGCCCATTAGCGCAAGGCAGAGGATTGCGACGTTTGTCGAATCATCGGCGAGTGGCACGTTGGACATATCTGCCTTGGTGACGCGTGGAGATGGCGAGTGTAAATCGAACGATTGCAGATTGAGCTGTAGCTTAGTATGTTCACCCGCGTCTGTCAATGTCTGCGCCAATCTTGCATCGCCACATCCCAGATCTGCAATGTTGCAGGTGCGACCCGACCTTGGAAGTAGCTCATCGTTCGTTCTCTGCCTGTTGGGATTGCGCGCCGCCTTGATCGTGGCTCTTCGTCGGATCTCGGAGATGAACTTATCGAGAGGATTCTCAGGCCAGACCGAGACTTGCTGCCGGAAACCTGCATGGTAGTCGTCGAACATGGCGGGATCCTGGTCGAATAACTGTTGTGCTTTGGCTGAAGGCTCGGTGTATAGTGTCTGGTTAAGGAAGCGAAAGCGCGATGAGACCAACTTCTGCCGCATGGCCGATTGCATGGGTGTGAGCTTCTCTTTGGGTGGAAGCACAGTTGTGATCTCGGTGGCATGACCATTCTTCTTCACGTCCATAGTTGCACCATTTTTGGGTTGAGCAGTCGCTGGCTTAGCACTTTCAACTTGAGTGCCTGCCGCTATTCTTGCCGCCTTCTTGTCTCTTTTGATCTGCTTTCCAGATTTTGGCTCGTCTGGCGCTTCATCTTGGGCCACATCCTCACTCCCATTTTCCTTCACCTTTTCCAGCCTCTGCTTCTTCCTTTTTCGGTTCTTCTGCGCTTTTGACGGATCTCTGCCCTCGACATGCTGCCCCCACAACCGACCAACATCGTCTGCTCGAATATTGGGATCTTGCTTCTCTTGCTGCGATGGCCCTCGCTTCCGCTTCTTCTTTGACCCTTCCCCATTCGCAGTCGGCACCTTGAACACCTCTGTCTGGGGCTTCAGCGTGGAAGCGTCCACCGACCAACCCTTGACCGCAAACATCTTGTTCACTTTGTCGACTCGAATTTCTGGAAAGTCGAAGTGCCATATTCGGACATTTTGAAAAACTAGCGGCGGCTCATGCCGACCGACCGAGGCACGGGCGAATCTTAGGCCTGGCGCACATTCACTTCGATACGCTTGCGGATTTAGAACATGAGCCGTCCCAGCTCCCCATCCTGGACATGGGCCGGCACGCTTAGTCGTAACATCCGCCGTACGAAAGTGAGCTTATGTCAAGAATTGGAGCCTTAGGCACTAGTTCCTTGGCACATCAACCTCCTTTTCAGCTGCTGTAATTAGAATAAGTAGATAGTACGTTACAATTCACTTAGTTACTAGTTAATTACATAATATACGTTATAGTTATAAGCCTAGTACGCGCTAGTCTACTATAGTAACATTATAAGTTATAGTTAGGCTCTTAGTAGCTAGAATACTAGAAGAAAACACTAAAGTAAGACTAGACGAAACTACTAGATTACTAAGAATAAGGATAACATACCCCTTCTATATACTATAAGTAGCTTATAGGCCTCTATAGCTAGTAATAAGAAGATCCTAAAGGGGTATAAGTAATAAGATAACTAGATTATTTAATATAGCTCCTTATATCGTATATATAAGGTATAGTAATATATAGACCTATACCTTAACGATAATAAGCTAGTAAGGGAGCTAACTTAGCTAGTAATACTAGACCTCGTTAAGGCTATAATACTATTAGAGGTAGGAACTCCTATACTAAATACTAATAACTAGACTACCCTTAGTATATTAATAGCCTAGTACTAGTTACTAAAGGCTAACTTTAATAAGTACGAGGCTAGTATAGTTAAGGTAAAAGAGGAGCTACGTATTAGTATCTTAATTAACGCTCTATCTATTACTATAAGGTGTTATACTATAAGGGATAAGCTCTACTAGCTTAAGCTTCGCTTTATACTAATAGACTACTAACGAGAGATTAAGCTTACTAATATACTTAATAAGCTTAAGAAGGGGAACTTTACTACTAGAATAGATTAATAGGTTACTAACTAGATTAATCTATAGTAAAGGATAGAGACATTCTACTATCTAGAGCTAAATCGACTAAGGAGGTATTTCTACTACGTAGTATACTATAAGGATATAGCTATAGGGATAATACTCCTCTCTAAGGTAAATAATAGACCTAAGTTAGAGTACCCTTTAATAGCTATTATTAACGAGTTTAGTTATCTAATAGTAGACCTTCTAAGACCTACTAGACGATACGCTTACGTAACGTCTCTTAGAATTACTAAAGCTAAAGATAGAAGTTCTTTACCTCTATTAGTATTACGAGGGAGTTCCCTATATCTACTAAAGATTCTACCTAAGCTATACTATAATATTACTAGTAAGCCTAAGAACAACTACTATAAGTTAAGGGCTACTTATAATATAATTAATCTAGAAAGACGTCTAAAGGGTAAGAAGTTAAGGGAATAGTAAGGCTACTAGAAGAATTACGTTAAGTAGGTATAAGATAACCCTTATATAGCTAAGATATATATTAAGAAGTAGATAGATACTAACCTATAGAAGGAACTAGAAAGATTAGAGGGTATAAATAGTAGTAGTAGTTTAGAGAAGCTATCTACTTTAGCTACTTACGTTATAGTAGTAACTATATTAATCCCCTTAGCCTTTAGAATACGAGTAGAGTAATTAGATATACTACCTTTAGAACGATAGGGATAGGATACCTACTTAAGTATCTATATTGTTAATAACCTATTAAGAGCGAACTTTAGAGTTACTCGTAAGCTAGAAGCTAGATTTATACTTATAACTAGAGATAGCACTTTACTAGTAGTAGCTATTAGTAAGTATACCTTATATCTTAAGGATATTAATAGGGATAACTATAAGCTAACCTTAAAAGACGTTATCTATTTATCTAGCTTCTATATAAACCTTATTAGTACTAACCGACTTAAGAAGGCTAGCCTCTAGTTCTATAGATAAGAGAAGACCGTCTACTTCGATAATAAGGTTAATAGTATATAGTATCTAATACTAAAGCTTATTTAGCTATATAACGATATCTACTACTTAGATATTATTATACTACTTATAGGTACTAGAGAGCTTGTATATAGCTAGAACGAGCTTTAAGGGATATTATACGTTAATAGTTATATTACTTAAGCGAATTATACTAGCCCTATAGTAATTAAAGAGCTACTAGAGGATAATATTACCTTAATAGTTATAGTAGTATAATTAAGTAGGGCTCCTCTAATTCCCTAGCGCCTTACTATAACTTAGTAGTACTAGGTCTATAGCTATATTAGTTATAAATATATTATCTACCTTTAAGATAATACTAAAGGGTATATACTAGCTAATAGTAACTATAAGGTACTACGAATACATAAGTATAGCGTCTAGGCTATAGCTAAGTCTTAATTAATTCCGTCTTATCGTTAAAGGGTAACGCTAAATATCCCTCTTACTAAATTCGCTATCGACGTTACTAAATTTAATTAAGCTTATAACGGAGATTAATATATAGT